>JBBMKA010000018.1:18409392-18436013 GCA_037833695.1 Sechiopsis laciniata | reverse complement strand
ATTTTTTCTTTTTTTTTATTTTTTCTTTTTTTTTTTGAGAATCTTTTTATTTGTTCTTAGGTTTACTTGTTAGTTGATTATTATTTTAATAGGCTTTTATTTTGATTAAGCTCTGGTCAAACCATAGTGGTTTATTTTGATGGTTAGAAAACCATTTTTGTTAAATCAGTTTATGTTCTGTTAGACATCATATTCTTCTATTTCTGTTGCATTCATGAACTCAATCTCGGTTTTTGATAGTCCTACTTTTGAGACTTGGATTCGTGGTGTTTCATGATGGTGATCATTCAATTTGAAACGATTTAGTTGGTTTTTGTATTTCTTATTATTAAAAAAAAAAAAAAAAAATACATAACCAATTGGAAAAAATACTTTTTTTGGTCGTTAGTTTCGATTTGGTCACTATGTTACAAAATTGATTACATTTACTCTACATTTCAATAATACTTATTTTCTGTCCATAACATAAAAAAATCTTTAGTTACACAAAATAATGTAATGCGACCAAAATGATGATTAAACTTTGTTATAAATTTCAATATATTGATGAAATTATTATTTTAGTTTTTACATAAATTTTTTTTTTTTGAGAAAAAATAAATATACAAGTTAACTAAAAAAACAAACAGAGATTAAAATTGTCGGTATACAAAGGTAGATGGTGTATTTGTTAGAGATTGGTTAGTGGTTATTCATCTGTTAGCATAACTGTACTTAGTTGCAGTACTTTGTTAATGTCTATTTAAGAGGATTCATTAATAAGAATTTACCAATTCTTCTTCTATATCGAGAAAAAAAAAAAAAAAAAAAAAACATTATTGAAATGTTTGGAGGGAAAGAGTTCAATTTTAAAATATATATACTAAATAGAAACTAGATCCCATAATTAGAGAATAAAAGGTTAATTTTTCCAAACAAATTTCACAGAGCAAACACATGGCTCTCAACATGTCTAAAAACCTTCTAAAGATATTGAAACATATAGAGAAAATAGCATAAATCACCCTTTAAATTATTGTGTTTGTAATAATTAGTTCTATGAATTTTTAATTTGATCAATCGCCTCTCCTAAAATTTGAAAATTGTTGCAATTAACTCCTTGAATTTGAGGAATTCTCTCACACACGCACACATGTATATATATATATAAAGGGTAAATTTGTCGCATGAAAAAACGAACAAAAAAATGTTAATCCACTTGGTTTTATCCGCCTTAAATCAGTTATCTTCCTCTTTCACAAAAGTTAACAAACCCATTAATATTATATGGAAACTTAACATTATTCTTCTCACTACCTACGTCATTAATTATATACGAAAAGAGTATTACTAGTAACTCAAAAAAAAAAAAAAAAAGAGTATCAAAACAAATGGATTAATATTTGGTTAACTTTTGTGAGAGGAAGTTAAGTGATTTGAGGGATAAAACCAAATGGATTAATATTTTTTATTTATTTTTTCATAAGACAAATTTATTTTCTATACATACGTGAGAATGTTTCCAGTGTTAATTGCAAAGTTTATCAAAATTTAAAAGATGTGATTGATCAAATTCAAAGTTCATGGACCTAATTATTACAAACATCATAATTTAAGAATGTTTGTGCAATTTTCTCAAACAAATATGTAATTGAAGATGGAGATACTTTTTTTGAGTATTAGATAATTCTCATAGTTTGGATCTATTATTATATTATTTTTCTATTTTAGATTATGTAGAATCGGTTATTTTGATTTCCAAATTTAATTAGGTTTCCAAATTTATTTTTTCCATGTATAAATATATTCTCACAAAGAAATAAGTCTCGAGTCATTATCAATTAAATATTGACTTCAATATTGAGCAATATTATTTCAATGTTTGAAGATGGGAATGAAGATTTAAATTCTAGAAGAAATTTTTCTATCGATTGATTTTTTTTTTTTTTTTTTTTTTGAATTCAATATAACTGGGAGTGGAAAGTTTGAATTATGATTCTTAATCTGGACCTATGATTCATGTTGGGAATTAAACTTTTTCCGTCATTAATGAAATATTTGAAAAGAAGAATTCTATTTCATGTGTGAATGAGTGGAAATAAAACTTTGATCGTCTAATTTTCTTTTTTTTTTTTTTTTGAGAAAAAAACTTTGATCGTCTTGATTGGTATACTATATAATATTATTTGTCATATACAGGTTTTATTAACGAACTTTTTATTTTTGTCGTCTGTAATTTATTATCTATATTTAAAAGCAAGTGCATATTACCAAAGTGGTAGAAACTAATATAATAGTTTGGATATTTGATTTTTGTAAGATGATATAAGTAGTATGTAAAAAATAAATAAATTTATAAAAAATGGTAGATCAAATTTTTATTTGACAGGCTTCTATTTCAAGATTTTCCTTAAAATAAAAATTGGTTATAAGAATTTCTTTGGTGCATTTTGTACATTGATAATAGTTTTAAGTCTTTTTTAGTACACAACTTCATTTTAGTCTTTATTGTCAGTGTGTTGTTCATTAGTTAACATATATAATATTAATGTGATATCTTATACAATCCATTAATTAAAATTTTATAAATTTGACTTTTCATAATAAAAAAATAATAATAATAAAACTAACATACATTTTTTTAGATGATTAACCTCTACAATCATGACCGACAAATAAGTGAATTCGGCTAAGTTTTAATATTTCACTGTTTTTCATATTTAAAAAATCACTATTTTTAATGGTGTTTTTAAAAATAGAATCCTATAACATCGAATAAAATTTCTTTGAAATAAACGGATTTGATTTCACTTAATTATTCATAATTCATAACGTTTGAAGTCAATAGTCAATCAATGATTAAAAACATTAAAAATTAAGATCTATAAAATAGATGTAAGTTTGAAGCCAAATAGTCAAACAAAATAAATAAAATTCAAAAATTTCATCTACAATGAATTAGAAATTAATATTCAAATTGTTAAAAAAAAAAAAAAAGAATATTAAAATCAACGGATTAAAATGTAATAGCGGTCTTATTCATTTCATTATTATTATTATTTGAATATTTATTCATTTCATTAATAAACTACACTAATGCCATTCTAAATAATTAAATAAACCAATACAAATTTTAAGTTGAACAAATCTCTTTATTTTTTTCTTTTTTTAAAAAAATAATAAGTTGAACAAATCTATATTATATATTATTTCAAAAAAAAGACCTATATTATATATAGATGAAATTATGAGAGGAGAATCCTTACATGCCTACTTTGCCGTTCATTTTTAAATATATGTCTATTTTACCCTAGCCTTTCATTATTAGTCTGTAATAGTTTACCAATAAAAGTTATAGTTCAACGATATTAATTACATTCAAATAGAACTTTTTACTTAAAATCGACAATGCTAATTAAATTAATTTTATTTTGACAATTATAATGAATTTTGAAAGTCAAAATTTAAGTCTCTCGATTTTTTTAGGTTTGTTTTATTTTTGTCAATAAACTTTTAAATGTCGAATTTTAGTCTTTCGATTTTAATATTTGTTCCAGAATTTTCAAATGTTCAATTTTAAATTTTGAAAATTTTTAAAAACTTACTGTTCGGAAGAAAATTTTTGTTGGTTTTTCTTAAAACAATTATCATCTACCTCTTTATATTTTAAAAATATGTTTACATTTTATCTTATATCAAATAAAATTTTTAATACGATTGAATCAATTTAGATTAATATTAACTTTAAATTCAAACTCATTTTAAGTTTTTTTAGTATATAATAAATTAAAATTAGACATTTAAATCAAAATGGAAATACTTCAAAATCCAAAAATTAAAATTGAAAATTTCAAAGTTAATGAACCGAAATAAAACACAGTTAAAAGGAAAAGAGATTCAAAAGGTATTTTAACTTAAAACATAACACTCATTCACAAACATTATTGTAAACTTATTTGATCAATAGCATTAGTGACATTTATTCGACGAGAGGTCATGGTCACTGAAAGAGTCAGTGGTGCGTTGATTTCATTATTTAGTGATAGTAATCCAATTCAACACTATGATTACAAGTTCGATCTCAAAAATCGATATTCAACTCTCATTTATTTGAAAATAATAGTACCTAAGATTTGTGATCCTCCAATTTGTACTAAAAAAAAAGTCAGACATTTTCCTTTTATTTTTCCATTTAATTCACTTTCAAACTTATTTTATTAACTATCTTGGTTGGGTCCATAACCCTTTAAATAATTTCCCATAAATTATGATCAAGAAAAGTAAATAAATTAACACTCAACAAACTCATGTACTCAAATGGTTGTCATAAGTTTTGAAACAATTAAGTTTTTCAAAAAAACAGAAAAGAAAATTTAAGAATTTTTTTTCCAGCCATGAATGTCTAAGCTATTTAAGCGGACTATTTTCACGGATTTATCTTTTAACTCTACGACATTTAAATGTCAACGAATGACAAAAGAAAAAAAAAAATTATAAAAATTACTTTTGCAAGGATTTGATTAATACTGTACAAAGAAATGATTTTACATACCGCTCATTGCTGAACAGAATACAAAAATGTTGGCTTCGTTTTTTAGGGAGGGCTTTGTTGATTCTCGCACTTCAAAAGAGCCAACCGTTGAGATCTCAAGTAGCCTTGCCTGTTACTAAGAATATCAATGTAGCTTCGCAGCCGGTATCGGTCCGAATTCGTAAGAGAAAATGGAGGATTTAGAATGAGAGATGGTGCTTCCACCAAAAGGAAAACCAGTAATTGTGCAGATTTTGAATACAAGCCAGCTGCGCTTTCCATTTCACCCATGAGCTCCTCAACCTTTGCAAGTTGTTATATTACATCCAGAAATTAGTCAGTCAACTCATAGTTTATCACAAGGAACAAGATGATGATATCATAATAGGAATGTTTTTTTTTTTTTTAATATTCTATGGATTAAACTGCACAACTGATGATCCCAAATTTATGCAAATTAGGAATATCTTGATGTGAGAACTTACGCCTCCATGCCTCCCGAAAGCTAGGGCGGATTGAAATATTGTCTCGATTGCATCTGGCATTTCGGTATTACCTGCAACTGTGCATAATAAAACTGAGTAAACTTGTCTCATTTGATTTGGCTCTTGCATACAATATTAAGATCAATTGAAAAATTGTAGCGGATTGAGGACGAATTGAGTTCGAGGGTACACAACTGTTACATCAGATTGAGGACAAAAAATAATTGTTACATGCCGCAGATTGGTTCCATTATATTCTAATTAATACTATAAGTTTATAATGAACATATTGCTCTTGGCACCTCCACACTGGAAGGCTGCCGCTGGTAAGCATTTTTTATGACCTGACTTTTATGGTTGTGATTATTTACGGTCCCGTTTGATATCTATTTTGTTTTTGGTTTATGGTTTTTGAAAATTAAGCCTATAACTACTTCAACATAAGATTTTCCGAACTTTGATAACTACGTTTTACCTATGTTTTTGAAAACCAAACTTAAATTTAAAAACTAAAAAAAAAATAACCTCCAAAAATTTGTTTTGGTTTTTGGAATTTTGTTAAGATTCAAATAATTCTTTGAGATAAAAAGGAAACACTTCGTAGAGAATTTAAATGAAATCAAGCTTAAATTTCAAAAACAAGAAACCTGGCATTAGGTTTCTGGGTTGGGCGTTTCAATTTTGGGACTCGGACCTTTTGCAGTTCACTTTTATGGTTGAATTTGGGTTATTATCTTGTAGCTTGGTGTGGATATTTTCATGTCTGAATTTTAGAACAGCTAACTACAAGGGCTAGAAAATGAATTATAATCCTACAGACCCATTCAGTATCAGTTAAAAATTTCACAGTCGAAAACTTACCAGGCTCAACAACCTTGGCAAGTTCTTCTGCATATTCGACTTCCCGAAGAAATTCCCTCTCAACCCGAGAAGCAATATCCACTGGCTGATGTGAGTTAAAATTAAGCTGAGTTCCTTTTCCAAGAGAGCTGCTTCCTAGCTTCTTGCTGAGGCTTCTCCTACTTTCAGCAGAGCCTTGGCCTGGACTTCCTTCCAAAGCTGAAGCAGCCTGTGTATGGCATATGTCCAGAGCTTTTTTCCAGATTGCAAGAATAACAAGCTGAATTGAGAATGCTTCAAGCTGTCTACCTGCAGTGATCTTTTTAAATAAATATGACACTGTAAGTTTCTTATGCAATATGTAGTCCTTTTAATTAGATTTTAGTATTACAAGATACGAGATAACGAGGTAGTCTTGGGCATATATATGATATCCAACAAAGACCCAAAAAAAAACCACCTCATTTGAATACTAATCCAACAATAATGAAACGTAATGATAAAAGTAGTTTTACATCATAAATAAGGAACAGAATGATAGACACCTAATATTAGTAGATGAGTTAGTTAACTAGGGTTAGTTAGGTTAGTTAAGCTAAGTGCCTACATAAGCACTAGATTGGGTCATATATGGATGAGGAGAATATATTGGTGTGAAGGGTTAGACCTTTGAGGTGGGAGATAGGAGAATTTTCTAAACTTCCCTATTTGAATGATACCAAGAATAAGAAAGATTTCTATCACTGAAGAGTATATTTCTGTTCTTTTTACCGTTGAATCCTAACAGGCATGAAATTATAAGGATGAAACAGAGGCGCTTGGAGTAAGAAACAGTAATACATGAGAATACCTGTTGAACAGCTGGGAGTGGGAACAATTTTGACTCCAAAAGTTACGTTCTCCATAAGAGAGACCATATACATGAAATAACCTTTGACTCCCTTGGTGAGGCTAGGAGGTTAAGAGGTGATGGATTCAATCTATGGTGGCTACCTACCTAGGAAATTTTAATTTCTTACGGGTTTCCTAAACATCCAAATGTTGTAGGGTGAGACGATATGTCTCGTGACATTAGTCGAGGTGCGCGCAAGCTGGTCCAGACAGTCACGGATATATAAAAATAATAAAAATAAAAATAAAACATTTGACTTCCTTCTTTGATCATACTTTTCTTTTATTTGAAACCATGTATTCTTGGAGGAAAGGAGGAGTATATAAGAAACAAACAAAAATCAAAAAAATAAAAGAATACAAAACCATACAAAAAAAACTTCCAAACCGAGCAAAAATTTCATTGGTGAGTGATACACACAAAATTGATCCTATAAAGGATAGTTGCAAAAAATCTCCCATGAGATAAAAGGGTCTATAAATCAAAGTTCCAAAAAGGCGGAGAAAGCGATGTGTATTTTATGAAAGATATTTTGTTATTGTAATATTCTACGAAAGATTGTATGGTCTGTTGTTTTTCTAAAAACATGATGTTTCTTTCAAGCCAAAGATTCTACAAAAACGAGCATATTAAGTTGATCCAGCAAATGAGCCTATGTAAAGAAAGTGACTCCAATCAAAAGATAATAACTAAATGATAATTAAAAAGTGTGTTGGGAATACAAACATTGTTGATTGTTGTTTACATAACAAAATGCTTATATGCCAGAACGAAACCTAACAAAGGACCATCACTAGAACGTTCAACTCCTCTAAAAACTCTATCGTTCCTCTAAACCCAAAGTACCTCGTAGCAATGCACAAGTGACAGCTATCCAAAAAAAAATCAGCCTTTTTTCTAATGGGCGGATGAAGCAACGACTCCTCAATCACAGAACTACAACACCTGGGTCGAGCCATGTTAAAGCCAAAGGACTGAAATAAACAAGTGCCGACTGCAGAAACAAAGGTTGTCAATCCAAGGCTTTGATTTTTCCATGTAGAACCTGCTACATTTATTAAGATTTTAACCTTCCATAGCAAATAGAAGATGGGAAGACCAAAGAAGAAATGCGGTTAACCCAACAATAGAAAAAGGAACTTCCGGTTAAACTCTCAAAAGGATTAGGGTTCTAAATACGAAGATCCCTCCCTCCTTGATATAGCAGAGAAACCCGCCAGTAAAGATAAAATGACCAACTTGTCCAATATTTCCCGATCGGATAATGAACGGCAGAAACCTCAAAAGACGAAGAGGAGCCCACAAGGAGGAAAATGCAGATGCCACCGAATGACATCTCAAGGAGGACAAATGCTATAAACGAGGAAACCAGGAGCAAAGGGGTCTATAACACAACCACTCATCCTCCACTCCACTCTTTGTTTATAATATGGTTAAAAAAACACATTCAGCTTACATAAAGCATTTAGCTGTTACCAGCAGAAAATCAACTTACCTTCTCTTTTACTAATTCTGAAATAGTAGATGCAGACTGCTGCAATGACTTGATTCTTGCCGTGCAATCTGCAGATGGCTGTTCCGATGTATCTTCTGTATCCATTGACCCCGGAGCAGAACTTTGACTTCCCAAGCTTCCCAGACGAGAGCTGCTACTGGTAGGTCTGCCAATGATGGGCATCGGTGCAGTGAATGCAGCACCTAAACTTATGGATGTTTGAGTAAGACTCTGTGATTTTAGAGATGAAGGGATCGGCTTGGAAGCACTTGCTAAGGAAGATGAAGCAGAATCATCCATGGGGGATTCAGATACAAGAACGTAATCTTGATCAATCAACTCCAATGAATCCGCAACTATGAATCAGGAAATAGAATTAAAGGGGGAAAAGACAATAATAAGACATTTTAGGATCAAGACAGCAAAATACCAAAAAGAGGATGGAAAACAATATTGGATACTTCTTACCTCTAGTCCGAGTATTCACTGATTGTGGATTTGCAGACCTTAAACTGCCAATCAGACTTCTATCAGAGAGTACATTTCTTCCCTGAACATGAGTATTCGATACCAGAGTAGCACTTTCCCTTTTATCTGGAACGCTACTGTATCTGGAAGTAGTATCTCTGATCCCTCTATCAACCTTTTTGTCAGGGGAAGATCCATAAATCGACTTCATTGAAGATCTCCTCCTTAAAAAGGATGGACTTCCCTCAGGACCACCGGGATCATCGTCAAGAGAGAAAGGTAGATAATCATCTTGTGAATTTTCCTCGATATTACTAGCAGGATCAGATTCTGAAAAAGGAAATCCATCCACTAATCTTGATGACCTCTTACTTCTGTATGCATATGGATTGACATTCTATTATTTTGACAACATAAACATAGATTGACAAAAACTGAAATTTTTGCTTATTTACCCCAACAATTCATCCGGTTGATTAGCACACAGGAAGGGGTGATTAAAAAATTCTTCAAATGCCAATCGCTCCACTGCATTAAAATAACAATGAACCGAATTGAACAAAAATTAGAAGAAATCCTGCAAAGTTCATAGGAGCTTAGCATAAATATTGGCATGCAATACAAAATGTAAAGATTTACTTTTAAATCAGACCAATGCACGAACAAATAAAAATTACACTCATACAACTAGCGTTTAAAGAAGATTGCGCATTCCCTTTCCATATAACACAAGTCAAGAAATGTCTACTAGGATACTAAAAAGTGAAAGGCTCGACTGGAGAGTATTGCAGCCAATAGAAGAGGGAGAACTCAGGCCAGAAATTTTAGCACATTCAGGTAAAGAAAAAGTAAGAGTACCATTCACATCATAATCTAATTTCATTTCTATGGGAAAAAAAGATACAGATAATTCTTATTGTCAAACAGCTTTGCCTGAAACCATTTTTAATTGCAAATTAAGACACAATCAATCCAACTCAAAAAAAACATAATACGCAGTTAGTTCATACTACAGCATGCAAAATTTATTCGTCAGACAGGAAGAAAAAAATAAATCAAGATGTGGCAACGTACTAAAAAATGTTCAAGACTTAAGCTTTCAAACCAGTTCTCTACCTGGATTTCGACGTAGTAATTTCCTGCACAAATCCTTGTAGTCAAAACTCAAATCATTAATATCTGAAGGGAAATGTAATTCAGTTGATTTGACAATGTTCTGGAGCAACTGTCGAGTTCATAATAAAAGTATAGTAGGTTACTGGATGGTGTTTGAATTATAATAAAGCACTCCACGGACGAAGAAAAAAAACATAAAGCTAACTGTACCTGTATTTGGTTGTTTCCTGTGAATGGGGTTTTTCCTGTTACAAGCTGGAATAATATAGCACCAACACTCCAGAGATCTGCCTGCGTATTCAGTTCAAGGTTAATAGAATGAAGTTCGATTACATACTACAATTTCAAAAAGTATGCAAATACAGATATTACCTTGGCATCATACTTCTGAAGTTGCATGATCTCTGGAGCCATGTAAAGTGGTGAGCCACACAAGGTTTCTGCAAGACCTCTAGGTTGCAGAGATCTACCAAAAGAAATTGGATAACATAAAGCTTATGAAGGGATAATAGAAGAATCGTCTGACACGGAAATAATAAATTTCAATGTGAGAAAACTTTTATTACCAATCACAAACTTTAACACTAACATTAGTTTAAGCTAGAATCTATATCTTGATGACTAGTGAAGTACTTCTTCTTTGGTCAGACTGATTACAGATATTCTGTTGCTCTTCTAATTGTAAATATGGGCAGTCCAAAAACATGACATGATTCCATTTCACAGTATGAAAAAAAAGATTAAATATATCTGTAAAGGTCAATGGGAGGAGGGAGGGATCCATTGTACCTTGCAAATCCAAAATCAGCAATCTTCAGAACTGAATTGTCGTCACTTGCAGAGAGCAGGAGATTCTGCCCAAGAGAAAAATGAGCCTCGTAAAAATGGAACAGCTAAACAGCATACTCAGCCCATCAGAAATCTACAAACACGCTGAATATTTATTAAGAAACAAACTTTGACACAGAGTTGGACATTCGGCCATAACAAACACCACTCATGTTTTATTCAATATCGAAAACCATCAAGCATGTTTCACAAGGTTAGCTTGCTGTTGTTATCTTTTTAGCTGATTACATACGTGATCACTTAAAAATCGAAACTACTATTTCTTATATTAAAAATAATAATAATAAAATTACAGAACAAGAAAAATGAGATATAACCAAAAGATTGGACTATGAATCCGTACCTGTGGTTTAAGATCTCTATGAATAAGATTGTTGTCACGAAGGATTTTTAAGCCAGCCGCTGCCATTCACAAGAATATTTGTTACTGTACTTCAAGAAAAAAGATATCCAAATTTCAAAAATCCCAGCAAAAAATTGGTTAAAACATACCAAGCTGCCGCAAAAAGTGCTTAGCAGTTTCTTCTGGGATTCTTCCGTGGCGCTGCTGAAGGTAAAAAGAAAGGTCACCACCTCTGCAGTACTCCAATACCAGATGTATCTTCCCAGGGACCTGGATGGAGGTAAATGACTTAAGAAAAGCAAACATAAGCTATAAATTTCTCTCAAGCTCTTTCTTTCAACAAATGAAGACTGAAAGCCTAACAAAATCACCAATTCATACGACTTCCATTCCCAACACCTCCCTCAAATAACAAATAAGAAAAGAAAACAATAAAGTTCCAGGTAAGAATGCATGACCTGGTGCAATGCCTCCCCCATGGGCGGAAAAATATAATATAAAACTCCTACAAAGGGGTGTTTGAGGCAAGAAAAATGAGCATGATTATGAGGAGGATGAGAATTTGGAGAATACGGGAGATAATGATTATCTGTGTTTGGAGTGAAGAGAATGAGAATGTGGAGAATAATTCCTCGTGTTTGGATAATTATGGCGAGAATAGAATAGTGAGTATGGGAAGAATAAAAAGTGATTATAAGGGAAATGAAAAGTAGTTATTGATAGAATAAATAGTGGCTATTGGGCTCAAGGAATAAATAGTGGTTATTGGAAAATGAGATAATGGGGAGAATGATTTTCGATAATCCAAACGTGGTTAAGAGGAGCATTCTCTTCATAATCATTCTCATCATCCTTCCCCTAAACACCCCTAAATGATGACGCCCACTTGGCCCTTCAGACCTAGAAGACCTAGAAGCTCTTAGGATCCCACGTTGGAATGAGTGAAGATCTCAAAGCAATATATAAGAAAAGGTGGACTAACCCTCACATGACCGATTGGTTTTGCGATGAATGTCCACACTATCTAACATGAACTAGAAATTGCTTTGGATTCCACCTATAAAGCAAGAAAGTTCAATAAGTTGAAAAAAGAAAACAGTTCCCTCCAACTCCATATCATTTCAGTCAACATGCAAGATGTATTGCAAATTCCAAAGGTTCATAAAACAGTGTACGCCGGCAACTTCCCAAACTTCTTATCCATCACCTGCATTTTACATCAGTTGTTGATTCGAATTTGAACACCAAACGTGACCCAATCTTTTTTTTCTCAGTACAATGTGCTCAGAAGATTTAAACTCAAAAAAAAAAAAAAAAACAAACTTAATCTTGAGAAAACTTGTTTCTTATCCTCGAAATGTTATCTAGAGCTTCTCTGAGCGCACAAATTCAAGAACAAACAGAAAGCAAGACAAACTTCGCAACTCCATCTAAAATTATCAAAGCATATAACTTCAAGAACTAAACACTAACCTCTACAATATCATGCAATCGGATGATATTAGGATGATTAATCTTCTTCAATATAAAGATCTCAGACATAAGACTCTCTTGCAACTTCTTACTAAGACGGCTCATAGAAATCTCCTTGATCGCCACCTCGGTTCCATGAACTCGATGTCTAGCATGCCACACCACCGAGAACGAACCGGAGCCAATTTGCCGACCAACCAGATAATCCGCCACCACTCGAGTTCTCCCCGTCGAATGAGCCATTCAACGAAGCCCTAACAGAGCTCAAATCGAAAGAAAACCAGAACCAAAAATCCCTAACAAACACCGAAGTTGCAGCTAAAAGCTTGAAGATGAAATTTGAAGAATCGTACAAGGATTTCCAAAATGGACCAAATCAAATCCGTAGAGCTGGAGCAAAAGAGAGAAAAGGGAGATTGGTTTTTGATGGAGGCTTTGTTTATGGGAAGAGATTGACAGTGAATATATTGGTTTTTTATTTTCAACGCGGGATTTGAATTTTTTTTTTTTTTTTAATTTTAATTGCTGATCATTACTGAAATCGGCGAGTTCTTCGATTTGATGGCGCCTTTCTTAATTTTCTCCATTTAATTGAAAAGACAAGGTTTTGGACCAACTATGAAGGGAAAAAACGGGCAGAATGGTAATTATCGCCCACGAGCAGATCTATTGTATGATTGGTGTGCTCTACTAATCGAACGGTGTAAAGATGCTGATGTGGGAATCGGATGGCTTCTACGATTTGTTGTATTCGCCTATTTTTTCGACGGAATTCTTGGGACATTTTGGAGGAGCAAAGTTTAATTTACCATATTTTGAAGTCTTGTCTAAACTTTTCCATAATTTATCATCGCCATCACATTTTATCTTTTATATTATATTTGTACTACAATTTTAAAAATAATTTATCTATAATACATTAATTTTTTTAATAATAAAACTCAACTAGTAATAAAATTAGTTTATAACTGATTGAATTCTAACACTCAATTTGGATTTCCTATATTAGTTTTGATTTAGTGCTATAAATAAAAATATTTTACCATTTTTTATTATACATACAAAATCTCCAACTTTTATATTTTAAATTTTATCATATTTTATTTTATTGTTTAAAAAAATAATAAATAAAATATTATTTTAATTTGGACATATAGATTGACAATGCAAGTTAGGTCATGTATTAATATGGTCTAAACTTTTTTTTTTTTTTTAGAAATAAAAAAATGAAACTAATCTCTACAAATCGAACGGTGTTGATATGCTCATGTAGGATGGTTGGCTTCTATATTTTTTTGTTTTTGCATGTTGAATTCTTTAAGATATATATTTGGAATAACCAAAATGAAAACAAGTCTCAAACCACGACCGCCATCACAATTGTAATTTAACCTAAAAGGAAAGTAATTGTGGCAATAATGACTAACTGTATATTGAAATAAAGAGAAAAATTACTTCTAACAAGAGCATTTGCTTAGCAACAATAGTGTATTTTATGATTAAAGAGGTGATAAATTCAAATTTACAATTTTTAATTGTAGTTGAACTTAACAAAAGATTATACATACGTATACATATACATACATATACATATACATACATATACATATACATACATATACATATACATATACATATAAATATACATATACATATAAATATATATATATATATGATAGAAGCTTTACTTGTTTTAGGCGAAAGAAAATAATCCTGGAAAGTTGAAGTCTACAAAAATTTGGAAGTTCAATGTTCATAAAATGAAAAATTGAAATTTTATGGCTTAACCTAAATCCTCTGAAGAAAACGTAATTAATGGAATGGGTTAATTTTACTACTCATCTAAAATTATTTTTCAATAGATGAAATGCAAAACTTGTAACAAACAATTGATCGGTACTCAATAAACAGTCGAAACAAATTAAAACATTAACCCACGCTAACTTATGAGTGTTTACGGAAGGAACATAAAAATGATTTTGGGGAGAATATGAATTAGAGGAAAATATGAGATAGAATAATTCTATATGTTTGAAAGAAAGAAGATGAATACGAAAAAATTTATTACTTGTGTTTGATATGAATAGAACAACAAAATAAAACAGCGAATATAAAACAAATGAAGAGTAATGATAGAAATAATGAAAAGTAGTTAAAAAAAAATTAAATCAAATAACGAAACCAACGTACCACAAATCATTTCATTTAGAAATCACTATTTTTTATTGCTTAAGCAAATATAAAATAGTGACTTTCTATAACAATTTTCATTAACTCCCCCCTAACACTTCCTTAAAATATTATTGGAGGCCTTTAGGACAACAAAAATATTATTGGAGGCATTTGGACTAGAGATGTCCACTAGGAATGGGACGAGGCTGGGGATTGGCTTCCATGTCCTCATCTCCGTATCCACGAAATTCACCATTTTTTTTGTAGGGATTGGAGCGGAATTCACCGCGGGAATTTTTCCCCGTTTGTTCTTTCTCTCTTTTTCTAATATTAATATTTATAAGTTTTTTAATAATATTTTCAACTAATTGATTTTCATAGAAAAATATTTATTTAGTTTTCAATTAGATAGTTAATTATCATAGAAAATATAGTATTCTAACACTTTTCTATTACTTTAAATAAATCTACACCACATATATGGGGAATAATAAAAGTACAACATTGCTACTTTTTTTTTTTTTTAATACCACAACTAATTAGTAAAGGTAAAAGTTATTTGTATGCTGCTGATTTGAAGGAATGGTTAATCCCTTTATGGGTTCAAGTGTCCCTACATTGTCTTCAATTTAGTTTATTTGTTATGTAAGAACAAATAAAAAATAAAGGTAAAAGTTAAACCTACTAACAGTTCTGAACTGTGGTTAATTAACCTAACTAGTCAACAATAGTCTAACAATTCCAATGATATATTTTTGTTATTTTACACCAATGTTAATATTTAAAAGGTCACAATCACACATTGGTATGAAAGGAGGAGACGTAAAAATGGTAGGATCTCTTAGATATTTTATGTATAACATGAATTTTAAGATTTTGAATAACATGATTATTATGAAATGTAATTGAATTTGAATAGGATTAAAGCATACCTCTTGACATCACGATTCAAGAATATTTTGATTCAATAAAGAACGTTGATGTTGAACCCTTTTAACAATTTATTCAATAGAATAAATTGGTTTCTCTCTCCTTGTCTATAAGCTTGAATGTGTTTTTAAGCTATCTTAATGCGTATTTCTCTTTCATTTTCACACATTTGAGTCACATATTTGAGATGGACAAGTGTGCTCCTATTTATAGGTAGAGGGAGATCAAGTTGAACTTCATTTTTACATAAATTTAACTTTTCATCAAAGTTAACTTGAACAAACATAAATTCAAGAGAAATAAAACTCATTTATCATAAATAATGAAACTCATAATCTCATAAACATTTGAATAACATATCAATTGAAAACATATTTTTTTAATAGAACACTTAATGGAAAAATAAGGTTTCATTTTTAACTGATAATGAAACCTTTTAGGTTTTTCTAACAGGATCCACAATTGCAAAACTTCCAAAAGCTATGTAGCAAACTTGAATTTGAGTTAGTTTGGATTTATGATAAAAATGGTTGGCATGGCTTTGTTTTGGATCTCAGCCTCATATCATGAAGATTTTTGTCATTTTTAAGAAATTTATAATCTGCCTCTTATTTAATCCATATGTGATTGTCCCTTTGTTTGTCTTTCTTAATAAACCTATGACCTACAACTTTTACGTCTTTTTCTTTCCTACTTTCATTTCATTCCCTTCTTATTCTTTCCTACTTTCATTTCATTCCCTTCTTATTTTTTTGAGAATATTGGTTTATCTTTATATAAAGTGCTTTAGTGGGTTCATTATTTTTTATTATTCAAATTACTTCTAATTGTTTGGATGAGGAATTATTTTAAATAGTTAAAAATTAGTTGTAACGAAAAACTCGTTTGAATCTGATTTTTGTTGTAGAGACATTAGAGGCAATTGTTTGTTCTGATGTGAATTTAAAATAAGTTGTTATTTTGAGTAGTTTAAAAAATAATGAATATAAATAAATAGTTAAAAATAATTTAGTTTGATTGATTAGAAATGAATTATTAGAAAGAGAAATATTTATATAATGTTCGAACATGATGTATAAAATAATGTATACATATGTGATCCAATATGAGCCATAATCTATTTTTGTTTATTTTATTTTTTGTATCTTTTGAATTTAAAATCAAATAGATTGTGGCTCATATTGAGCCACATAGGTGGACATTATTTTATGTATAATGTCCGGACATGATGTAAATATTTCTCTTATTAGAAATGAGTGGTTGGTATTGAAGAGTTATTTCGAGTAGTTATAAATGAGTGGTTATTTTGAAGAGTAAAAATGATGAGTTGTTTTAAATAGTTATAAAAATTCGTTTGGATGTGATTTTTCAATGAGGAATTAGTAAAACCTCACTCTAAATCTTCCTTAAATATGTCAAACAAACATCCCCTCAAGCACTTCATTCATGTTTCTTAGTTTACAAAATTTAAAAATATAACTTTGACTTTCTTTTTTATACACTGTTTGTTTTTATTTTGGGTAAAATATAAGTTTAATCTCTATAATTTGAAGAAAGTTAAGAATTTAATACTTATAGTTTCAACAACTAGAGTTTAGTCGACATGATTTGAACAAAATTAGAGTTTAATTATCATAGTTTCAAGAAATATAACATTTACTTCATATGGTTTTAAAAACTATAATTTAGTTTTTATGATTCGATAAAATCTTAAAAATGGTAATTGTCATTTCTAATCGTTGACGAATCAAGTCTTAAAAGTTAGTTATTTATTTTGTAAATGATGAAATTATGAGTTAAGTGACGAATATAATAAAAAAATCATATAATTTATGCATGAATAGCACGAACATAATACGCCAACAATTACGTACGATAATTACTATATTTTAGATTTTATAAAATAATAAGGACTAAATTTAAAATTTTTAAATCATATAAATTAAATTATAACTTACTTGAAAGCTTAAGAACTAAATTTTAGATTTTAAACTCTAGAATTAAGTCATAACCTTCTTTAAAGTATAAGAACTAAACTCATAAATTTTCTCTTTTATTTTTCTTTAAAGTTGTTGGGTCCTATTGTTGTGGGTCTTTGACTCTTTGTGGGATGAAGATGGGCCTTTATTTGTCACTTTCTTTTCTATCGTAAACATTTGTTTGGTTTTAATAACATTATAATAATGAGTAATACTTATCTAAGGGTTGGTAAGTATTTTGGAAATACTTACCCATCTTAAAACCACATATTTTTTTTTAAATGACTTTGATTGATGCGAGAGAAATTTTAAAGTAGAAAAAAAAATGCAAAAAATAAAAACATGTGGTTCTAATGGTGAGTAAGTATTTAGGTAAGTATTGCTTTTATAATAATTCAATCAAAAAATTATTTTTATATTATTTTTATTTTTAATTATCGTATATGATTTCAACAATATTATTTTTAATTTTTTATTACATTCATTTTTTATTTTTATTTTTTGAAAACTTTTATAATTATAATACAACAAGTCAAACAACATTTTTAATTTCAGTAAAATAATCAATAAATCAAACACAATAACTAAATATTTCGAGTAATCCAATTACGATATTAAATTTCGAATAATCCAAATTGAGTAATGTAGATTTCAACGCAGAAACCAAATGCCCCTTAATGCGATCAAGTATGAGTAACAGCAGCAGGCATATTGTGTATGAGCGTTGGTTTGAACTTCAAAGATGTGAGTTCCAATTTATTCTCTTTAATGGTTGCAAAATTAAAAAATAACAATGATAATAATAATGAATCATAATAACAATTAGTAAAAGTTCAAACCCAATTGTTTTCGGAATTTTATAGTCGAACTTTCTAACTCAAATTTAAAATATAATTTTTTTATTCATTTGAAACAAGTATAAAACAAGTTTAGATAACAAAATGATATTCCCAACTTTCAATATGTAATTTTAATCCTGGTACTTTCAATTAAAACAAACTTCAAATCTGTCTAAAAAAACGAAATATTATTATTTTGTAATTAAAATTAAATATTAGAAAATATATGAATCTTAAAATCATGGAATCAAAATGATACAATATCTGCTCTAGAGGAGAGACAAAAATACTAATTTTTAAAGTTGATTAAGAACGGTATAACTAAATTACAACTAATCAACTAACTACTAAGTCAACATGTTATCGACCATTTCGATAGTATAAATTATGGGTGATATTGGTCCGATTTTTTTCGGTTTTAGGACAAACCGAAAATCAAATAGATTCAATCAATTTGACAAAAAGAACAATTGAACCAATGTACAATAAAAAATACAAAATTATTGGGTTCTTCATATTTTAGGTCAAACAAAGAATCGATCTAATTCAATTGATTTGACAAAAAGATGAATCGAATCAATGTCCAATAAATGACAAAATCATTTGATCGATTATCTTCGATTTGGTTTCCCTACGGTTTTATAATTTTTTATTATTTTACTTCCAATTCCTGAATATTTGTTGCCTATAAAATTCTCAAAATTTACAATTAAATCAAACAAAATTAACTAGTAATTTATCAATAAAAAATTAAACTAACATATAAAATGAAAAACGAAAATAAATAAATCAATATTGACTCGATTCGATTTTGATTGATTTTTAAAACAGAAATCGAATAGAACCAATAACTTTTAATTTTTTCTAAATAAAAACGATATGTGCAATATTATATAAAAAATCTAAAACAATTTAATCAATCAATTTAAATCGCTTCCATTTTGTCCGTGTTCAATTATTATTATTCCATAAGCAATCTTGGATTTGGCGTGCGTATGAAAACCAAATAAAAGTCCTGGCGTGCGATGCCTTGGCTTATGGCTTAATTTCTTAACCTCGTGGGTTTCATTTCATGGGATCTCTTTTTTTTTTTTTTTTTGAGACATTTCATAAGAGATCTCTTGATAAAAAAGAAATCCTTAAATTTCTCTCTCTATTATATTTACGAGGGATTTTTTTTTTTTTGAAATAAATTAAGAAAAATATTTAAGTGATATTCAAATATGATCTAAAAAATAATATCTAAGCTACATTCTATATTATTTTAAATTCAAAAAATAAAAAGATAAAATAAAGGAGCAACACATATTAAACTATATAGTCATGCATTATTTTTTAGGTGATGTTCGGATATTATTTAAATATTTCTCTTATAATTACCGTCCAAATTAAAAATTGCCTTCTCAATACTCAAAAGACTCGAGACACGTTTGAGAGGCCACAACTTTCCTTCATTGAATTTCTTCCTTCTTCTCCGAGCCCTCGCTTTCCTTCTAGGGTTTACGCGCCCCCCCAATCGCAACTCTGAAACCAGATCGTCGTCTCAATTCGAGATAGTCAGCCATGGATTGGGGCAACGTTACTGCAGAGGATCTGATCGACGCGCTCCGGGAGGTGGATTGGTCATCGCCGCCTCGACCTATCTCCGAGTTCTTCTCCAGGTTCACCATCCCCCGATCTTCTTCCAAGTGGAACAGCCGCCTCAAATGCAATCTCTATTAGTACGATTACTCTCTCCTTCAATTTTACTGTATCTTGAATTTGATCTCTTAGGCTCAATTTCTATCCTTAGAGTCGTAATTATTCGACTGAGGTTGATCCACACTACTTTGTGGTTCTGACTTCTGATTATTACGTCTTAGATATCGGTTTAGTTCGTTTTTTTACGAATCGAGTCCGTATGGAATATGGTTACAGGGAAAATAGAGTTAGATTTGTGTCTGACGTGTTAGGCTCGGCTGCTCGAGTTTGTTAAGTTGCTCGCTAGGCAAACATTCTGAAATCTAAATCTGTGATGGTTCTTTTATGGGAAAATTGTAATGGATTAACTCTTCTTCTTCCAAAATAATTACAAATGTAAATATTAAAATCGAGACTCACCTGTAACATTAATTTGTAGACACCTCCGTGCTTCAATTCCTTTGATGTCTCCCGGTGTCTGGCCTAGGGACAGGCATGGTTACCCCGAATATAGTGGAGCGAAGCTCTGAATTCCTAGTTTCCAAAAAAAAAAAGTATTTGCATCCATAATCATTAACATGTTTTAATAATGTATTAAAAATATTCATTGATAACAAATTTATAAGAAAGTATGCGACAATACTCATTAATAACTATGTCTACATTTGCTAATTTTTTTTCAAATGACCGTAATTTTTAAGTGTCCCTATTTTATTTCGTTCATTTTTTTTTAGAAAATCATGTCATGAGTAATGGATAACCTAAATAGTTGATCATGGCTTGTTGTTATATTTTGCTTGTTGGGAAAAGATGCTGAAATCCGTATCACGACATTTATTTGTATACTGGTTTGTATTCTGTGCTTCGTTCACCCTACTAATTTGGATTCTTAATTTGTTGTGTTTGCAGTTACCGAACCAACTACTTCATTATGATTGTTTTTGTTCTTGGTGAGTCATTAGACTTTCATTTATCTGCATTTATATGCTTCATAGGTATGTTTTTCCAGTCAATTGAGGATTGTTGATTGCAGCCCTGGGTTTTATACGAAGGCCACTTGCTATTGTTGCTGCTTTTCTCACAGCACTCAGCATTGCTTTTCTCAATGACAGGTGAGCTGATACCCTGATATACACGCTACAGACAATAATTAATATCATTGGACTTTCTTCTGATGAGAATGTTGTTTTCTTGTTGTTTTCATCAAAATACTTGGGAAAACTTATTATGGTTACTTATAAAGTTACTCTTTGGACCTTCCTGCAGCCATCATAAATTTTTTACTAAAATAGTTGATTAAAACATGTACCTAATAGCATATTGATCATAATTTATTGTTAATTTCTTAATGGTTTTATTTCCACAATATGTCGGAACATTGATGTCTCTTTCCATCTTGCTGTGAAATACCAAAGAAAATGGTTGCTTTTCATGCCTTTCCATTTATTTCAAATTGGATTTTATGGTCCAATCATCTGTTCTAAATGCATCAATATATTTGAGCTTGAAAGTCAGGAATAACGGTATAGCTTATTAATAACCTCAATTTATTAATGTACATTTTATACTTCTTGATTACACAAGACTTGTTATCCAGAGTTGCAGGATTTGTAGGTACACAAATTTTGATAAATGTATTATTATGCTCTTTCTTTATTCACTTTTTTACCACAGTTTTGCAGGCACATTCAGTGAGAAAGTAACCAGAACTATTAGACAGTTCTCTCCACATTTGGCTGCAAAGATGAGACCTCCTCATACGTATGTATTCTTCATCAATTTCCATGAAAGTAATTAGTAATGACTTTTGATTTCATATTTGTTAAATAATTTTTCAGGCCTGTTATCCGTGGACGCCCATCAGCTAAAAGAGCAATATTCATATGTGGACGTCCTCGTTGGGTTTTTGTCTTGATGTTCTCTTCTGGTAAAAAATACTTTTTTATATATATTACGGGTGCACTTTCATATGAATATAGAGGACCCACTTCATCAATGTTTAAGTAGACATTCTCTTAGAGTGCATCTTTTTTAACCAGCCTTTTTTCTTTTTCTTTTTCTTCTTAACATTATATATCTTTTATGCTATACGTTTTCTGATTTTCTCCCCCATCTGATGCAGTGAGTTTCATACTCTGGTTCATTTCTTGCGGTTTGTTGACTGTACTTTGGGCACTTGCCTTTGGACTTCTCGGTATGTTTGCTGCTTATAAAGAATTTGTTTGTTTTTCTATGTCTTGTACGGCTGATTTTCTCACCTCTCTCCCCCATACAATTTTCTCAGCCACTTTGCTTCATGCAAGCTTCAGAACACCTAACTTGAAAGCACGTCTAAACACATTCCGTGAGGAATTTCGTGCTGTTTGGCGCAATTATAGTGAACTGTAGTCACATGGAAAATTGGTAAAATGTGAGTATATTTTGCCTTCATTTGTTGCTTCTAATGCATCTCCAAGGGTGTACGCTATTAATTTCGTTTTTGCTAATTTTTACAAGAAATCGTTCTGTTTTGGTTTTATTATATTTAGGGGTCAGTGTGGGAATTGGGAAACATTTGGAAGTCTATGGTTCTGATAGGAATAAGTTCTATCGATTTTATTTATATATCAGTCAAGAGAATTTCAGTGCTCTCTACCCTCCCATTCTCAGAGAAATCAGTACAAAAAGTGATAAAGTCAGATGTCCTACTCCTCCTCTAACGAGTGATTAAATACACTCGTTTACAACGGCTGACACTTGCTTTTTCTCTCCATAATTCAGACTCAAAACCCCACTCGTCTAACAACGTAATTAGCAAGTTACAATAATACCCTTTTCTTCCTTCTAGAATATGTTTTGAGGGCTGGGGCCTTATAAATAGTCCCCCCCCCCCACAAGAACCACTTTGACAAGGTGAAGTCCGGATAGTGTTCCTGAATAATCGAGACAGCCTCCCGGTTGCATCATCTGGCCATGAGTGTTTCCATCGAATCAGCACCTCCAGTTCCTCATTATCGAACCACTTGCACAAGCCTAGCAATTCGTCCTGGTTGTAGTGCACAGTAAGGTCTGAGCGCAGATTAGGTGGAGTAGGGAAATAGGGCAGATTAGTCCCAAGTGCTAGTCGGAAAACAGAGATATGAAACACAGGGTGGATTCGTGCTGTAGCTGGCAGTTCAACATGGTAAGCCACCTTGCCCAGGCCAGTACGCGAAAAGGACCGATAAACCTTGGAGCCAATTTCGGGTGACGGTATGAGCCCAGCGTGGTTTGGTGATACGGTTTGTGTTTGATATACAAACCCAGGCGACATCCAACTCTACATCTCGGAGTTTCTTATTGACCACTAGTGTTATTTGCTTTTGAGCTTTCTCTAAGGCCACCCGAAGCTGCTTCAGGACAATATCCCTGTCATACAAGAGGGTATCGACTGCAGAAATTCGAAATGAATGATTAGATGAAAAGGAAAAGTGGTACTTTTTGGATTCGGAGCATGTTTAAAAAGTTTGTTAATTTGTCAACATCTCGTGTCTCCATTTCTGCGATGTCTCTCGGTGTCTGGCCTAGAGACCGGCAAAGTTTCATTGGGTATAGTGGAGCAAAGCTCTGATTTTCCGGTTTCCAAAAAAAAACAAACCTATATAGAAAATACCCAACTACCCCGAATATCAAATTACATTCATTTTAGTGGCAGTTTGTCATTTTGTGAAGGTTTGGGAAAGAAATAATAGATTTTTTTAGAAGAGTGAAGAAGAATCCAACCTTCATTCAATTGATGTTTCTCATTCTTCTTGTGCGTCTGTTTCTAAGCCTTTTTTGCAACTATATTATCTAAGCGATATTTTACTTGATTGGACTTGGAGTTTGTTTCTAAAGGTTCTCTCCTTTGCAGATTTTTTCTTTGTATGTTTCTTTCTTTTTCTCAATAAAAGCTCTGATTTATTATTAAAAAGAATTTATGTACAGGCGTGCTCATTTAATTATGTTCATACTGTAAATCTGTGCTTCAACGACGGACTGCTTTGCTGCTTTCTCTCTAAAGAACAAATTGCGGGTATGGAAAGTCTCATCAAGTGATAACTGCCAAAGTTTGCCAAATTTTTGTAAATTGTGGCTCATGTTTCTGGAGATTTAATTGTTTCATTTGTCATCTGTATTGTGAAGACTGAGGAGATTTATACAGTGGAAGGTTTTAAGTGAAGCAGACTGAATATTCTTAGAATACTCCGAATTTCAATGGCTCATTTAGTTTTTTTTTTTTTTTACTTGAGAAAAAGAACAGTCCAGTTCGAGAGTGGATTGTGGTTGAATAACATGTTACGTGGCTCCTGCTTCAATTTATTAGATACTAAACTCAAACGGTTGTCTCGTTAGATGAGATTTGGAGTCTTGAAGATATGTTTTATGATCAATAATTGTGTGAAGGTATTCAAAGTCATAATTTGTTGATTATGGACTCATATTTATGTCGGCCCTTGCTAGCCTGGCTAATACTAAATGATTAATAAGATTTTTATTGTTTGGTTTTATTAAATTTCTAAAAACTAGATGTTAGAAAACCAACTTGAATAAATTTGCATATGCATCTATCTTACAGAATCAATAGGAATGTCATTTATGTTGACGCGAGTTTATAAGCTTACGTATGAATTTCAATATGCACGAATCTTATAGAGAATTGGTTTTTGGTTTCCTTTTACGTATAATTTTCAATAGAATCCATAGGAAGTTCATGATTTATATTTATAAAGAAAAATATGATTCATAGAGTTGGTTTTCGGTATCCTCTGGCGTGACGGCATTGCCTGTCCGTCGTTAATCAATTGTGCCTCATAAACAAAAACTGAACATCTAAGGGGCCCACCTTGATGTTGGGAAGCTGCCCCGTGCATTTATTGATTGGTCTAAGATTTTTTTTTCTAACAATACTTACTTTAAAAGAAATACTTACCCATCTTTAGAACTACATATTGTTATTTATTTTTTTTGCATAAAATGCTTACTCACCCTTAGACCTATATTTTTTTTTTCTTTTTCTATTTTAACATTTTTCTCTATATCAATCAATTTTTTTTTTAAAGTAAAAACATGTGATTCTAAGGTGGTGGATATTCACCTTTAAATAAGTATTACTCATCTTTATTGGGTGATCTTTATTGGGTGAGTTGGCTTGTTCTTTGTTCTCTAGACTGGTCTGGAAAGTCTTATGTTTTCTTGGCTCTATACTCAACTTGACCTCCAAATTTTCTTTCTTTAACAACTGTACTGATGGGCACTGAAAATTATATAAACAAAACTCAAGACTGAATATTTTAATATAAATTTTTTAGAAAAAAAAAAAAGAAGAAGCATATTTCCCCCCTTAAGTTTGGAGTGAAAGAAAGTACTAGAAATTTAGCAAACGTTTCAATTTTTTCTTCTAAATAAGTATACTTTTGTCTATTTCAAATGCTTTTTTCTTTCTTCTGAAAAAGGTTCAAATGTTGCTTCTTTTTTCTTTTCATGTTTGGTAACTTATTTTGTGGTTTTCAAATCTTAAATAAGAATCTTAAGAGAAATGATTTGTTTTCTTTTTTTAGGCGTGAGGCAAGTACTCCACGAAAGAAGTGAGGATAAGACAAAATCTTTGAAAAATGTATAGTGTGCGAGTAAAAAGATTAAGACTTTGGGCTTAGAATATTCACATGGTCAAAGTTCGAGTATATATATATATACGTCCTTCAATTTTAGAGTAGATTTTTGTTACGACTTTAGACTTTATAAAGTTTCGGTTTAATCCTTCAATTCTGAAATTGTTCCAAAAAATACTTTGAAGATTTTCACCAAAACCCCAACTAGAACCAAAGTTATAGATTAATAGTGTATAAAATACTTGTAATTTTGGTGGTTTGGAAAAAGTTGAGAGGATATAAGAAATAGTTAAAAGGAGGTGTTTACACGGGATGGCTTGAGGGAGGTTTTTAATCCAACCCAAATTTTTTGGTTGGTCACTTTTCCAACCAATTAAAGAGACAACTTAACCCAATTCTTATATTTTCGGGTTGGGTTGATCATTGAGTTCATCAATATTATATTGCAAATATAAATATAGTTTATCAAATTAATTGTATATTATACATAAACTATTATATTGCAAATATAAATATAGTTTATCAAATTAATTGTATATTATACATAAACAAAATATAATCTTCAATCATTATCATATCAAGAGAATGAAATGAATATTAATATTAAATAGGTAAAATGTCAAATTAAGTCACTCACCATTCAACTTCCATATAAAATACTTGTAGATCTTCTATATTGAATATAAAACAAATAGATAAAATAACAAAAATAGATGATATAATTCGACTTCTATAAAATAAATAGATAATTAAAATCAACAAAAATAGATGACATAATTTGACTATATATTTTTATCTTGATATATAGATTTTAAAGACTTAAAAAATATTAAAAAATAAAAAGTATAATAATAATAATTAAATAAAATAAATATAGACATATATAATTATGTTCTAGTAACAAAAATATTTTTAAAATTAAATAATCAATTTGGATTGTT
>JBBMKA010000018.1:18390696-18407564 GCA_037833695.1 Sechiopsis laciniata | reverse complement strand
TGGTTTAAAGTTTAAGTTTGACCATTTTATAACCATGCATGTTGAGTAAGAACTGGGTTTAGGACTATTTTAGAGTCGGGTTCTTACATAGACTCTAGATGATGACAACTTAACAGTTACTATCTAGGAATGTTACAAGTCAAGCTCACGTCAAATCACAACATGTTCATTATACAAGTCGTCCTATCAAGATTCTACAACATGGATACGTAATTAAGCTACATGCCAACACCATAACAGTCAAGTCATCACATATCACATAACAGGATTCCTAAGCATTCTGGGAAAATAATACAACATACAACACAGATATAATCAGTGAATGCATACACAGGGTCCACACAACCACAACAAGGAATCCTTACTTGAAAAATAATACAAAACAGTTAATATATTGCTCATTGAGCAGCAGATAACTAACACGAAAAATATCGCAACCTAACAATTAATTACTAATTAATTAATAATAGTCCCAGGCATCTAATTTAAACAAGGTACGCAAAGATCAGAGTATACCCACGAACCTGAATAAGGGACTCGGCGAAGCTCGGCTCGGTGGTTGGTGCACTGCGAGGCTGCGGTTGCTGCGAAGACACACGGTACGATGAAGGCTGGGCCACGGACGTGGTCGTGGCTCGGCTGCAGGCGCGGATCCACAGGGGCGCGAGTGTGCGGGCTGGCGAGGGGTGAATGCAGGCTCCACGGGGCGTGGACGCGTGTCAGCGAGGTGGTGCTGCGGGATTGGAGCGGGGCATGCGTAGCTGCGTGCGTGTGACTCGGCAGATAGGTGCAAGTAAGTGCGAGCAAGGGGATGGTAAGGTCGAGCGCAGCCGAGCGGTGGGGCTGGCGACGATGCAGATGCGGGGCTAGGCATGAGCAGACGGGATGCTGCATGCGGCGGCGGAGCTGTGCGGCTGCTGCCGATGCTTGTGACGGCAGGATCGGTGGCGGCGACTGGGATTGAACGAATGAGAAGAAGAAAGGAACTAGCGATGGAGAACTCTCTAGCTTTTCTTTTGGAAATGATGAATGGAGGCAGAAAGTGATCGATGAATAAGATAAAACCTATTTTCCCTTTTTTCTTGCCTTTTATTTTAACTAAACTCCTTTCTGAAAAATGACAAACTAGCTCATTTGACCTGAAAACACAGAGAAACAACCCACAACTCATTAAATCACCAAATTGGCCCTACGGGTAAAATTACCAAATTACCTCTCAAGGCTAAAACCGCAATAACGGCCCAACGAACCAACCGAAAGAACAGAAAATCATGCCTGGAGAACCGTGACAAAATTCCAGGCCGTTACATTAGTTAATCCTTCAACACGTCCAACCCTATGCATCAAAGCAACCCAACCCAACCCTATATTTTCGAGTTGGGTTGAGTTAGGTTCTCAATTTGTATTAATCTCTTATTTCTTCCAACCCTATGCATTAGAGCAACCCAACCCAACCCTATATTTTCGTGTTAGGTTCTCAATTTGTGTTAATCTATTATTTCTTCCAATCCTATGAAATAGAGCAACCCAACCCAACCCTATAACTTCGGGTTGGGTTGAGTTGAGTTCTCAATTAGTGTTATTCTCTTATTTCTTCTATAAGAAAACTCAAATCATACCTCGTAATATGTAAACAAATAAAGAAAATATGCATGATAGCATACTTGAACTTATGTGAGGTATCTTTTAATTACACGTTCCTTATCAAAGATGTTAAAAATCTATCTTATTATTCTAAATTCGAGTTTTTTCTTTTTAAAGTGCAAATTGGGGGAGGAGAAACCACAAACCCTACATAGAAAGTACTGCTCATCTCAAACAAGATGAGAGCCAAATATCGATTTTGATGATCAAATTCGTGACCGTAAAGTTGAAATGAATTACCACCAAACAAGATAACCAACCTGCCACCAACCTGTTCAGTATTCTAAATTCGAGTTCAGTTGTGTTGAACTAGCCAAAAGTAACCCTGACCTAACTCAACAAAATTATAAAATTATAACCCAACTCTATCCAAATAAATTTATAACTCAACTCAACTCAACTAGTATGGTTTGGATTTAATTTCTAAAAAAAAATATAAACTAGTTACAGTTTGGGTAGTCCAGTTTGTCGAGTTATCGGTTCTTTTATATACCTTTAATGTTCACAATTTTAATTTCTAAGAAAACAAAATAAAATAGTTACTATTACTATTATTTGATTTTTTTTTTTTTATTTGAGATTATTTATTATTATTTGAATTCAAATTAAATAGTTATTAAATGAAGCATTAATCATTTAAATATTTTTTTGTAAATTAAAACATCCACATTCATAACCATGCCAAAAATGTATTACTCAATATCAAAACATTTTAATTTGAAATATAAATAGAGAAAAAATTACTCTTAGAAAAATGGAAAACTCATTTCTTCTTTCTCAAAAAAAAAAAAAAAAAGGAAAACTCTTATCCATTTACTTCATATACAATATTTTGGGTGCAAAATTGTCCGATTCTTTTCTTTCCCACATGTCACCTAGAGATGTCTGTGGGATGGAACGCGGTGGAAAATGACTTCTCCGTGTTTGTACCACCACAAAAATTAATCTCTGTTCCTAATTTTTTTTTTTTTTGGGATCGGGTTCTTGTGGGATTTTTTTCAATTTAATTTTTTTTTCATTTTTATATATTTTTGGACAATAATTTCAAATAATTAAATTTTCTTAAAAAATATCTATTAAGTTTTAACTATAATATTAATTATAAAGAAAATTATTCATATGCATAGATAATTTCATCAAAAAATATATATTTATTTGAAAACTAAAGGTTTAAAATAAATATTTTTTAAAAAAAGGTAAATGGGGTGGAATTGGGGAATCGGAAATAAGAAATACAATCCCTGTCCCCTGTTAGCCAACGGGAACTTTTTCCGATCTTCGGCCTCATTCCTCACTTAATCAAGGATTCCTCGCTTTGGGCACACGATCTTGTAGGAAAATGGACATCCCTAGCGTCACCATACATAAAACAAACGAGCTTTCTTTCATACAAACACAAACAAGCAAACATATCTACAAATTTTTTCTCAAAAAAAAAAAAAAAACATAACATAACAAGTTTTACATAACTAAATATTCTTTTTCTTTCTTTTCCTTTTAAGCACAAATTGTTTATATTCTAAGACAAAATATTATAAATTAAAATCTTCGCTCTCACACATGATTAACCTATCAAAAGAAGTCACAAATATATAAATGATGAAAAAAATTTGAATTCAAAACTTTTTCTTACGTCGAGCTCAAAACCTTCCAATTACTAAATCATATATATATTTTGAATTGAACCTTTAAAATTAAGATAAAACAAAGATAATGGAGTAGATAAAAGATTCTAAAGCAGGGTGTTTTGTTTAAGAAGAAAGTAAACGAAAAAAAATCTTTGCTTCAAAAAATTATAGGAACGAAAACGTGAAAGAAGAAAACATAATAAAGTATATAATTATTGCCAACAAAAGCAATAACTCTCATATTAATGGGCAAAGAAAATTAGAACTTCTTAAATGAAAATATATATTAATAATTTGATATAAAAGTAATATTATTAATAATTTCGTTATGTGGAATGACAATTTAGTATTTTCAACGGTAAACTTGGTAAGTTTTTCAATACAAGCAAAAAAAATCCTAATTAAGAATGAAATCAACCCCATTAATTGATTTTAGAAAATTTCCAACAAGTGCAGAATTGGATAATTAATCATTAATATTTGTAATCCCAATCCCAAACCTTAATGATTAATTATCCAAATTCCAATCCTTCAATAAATAAATAAAATTCAATTTTGCCTTGACGGCCAGGTCACATTTCATGAAATTTCAAAGGAAAAAAAGGTCAAAGTAACGAAAAGTCCAAATTCATCGTCAAAAAGTTAGCATTAATTATAACTCGTCTAATCCGAACCACTGTTGAAAAATATCATGTTGCAACATCAACCTAATTTTCTTTAACACCAATTAATATTCCACATTCATATAAATGAGGACTCTCATCTCTGAATCGCTACGAAAATTAATTAACGGTCGTTTTGGGATATTTCAAAATTTTGAGTCGGAGCAATGAGTTGGATTTGCTTTGGTGATCGGAAGAAGAAACATAAGAACAATCGAACAGATGGGGACAAAGGTGGCCGGAAATTCAGACAGGCGAGAGGATACGGCGGCGGAACGGCGGCCGGAAATGGTAATTTGACTGTTTTAACTGATGATGGTGGTGTGGGTTTGGCAGCCACCGTTGGTTTTGCTGTTGCTGCGGTGGTTGATGGCGGTGGAGAATGTGGCGGCGGTGGCTGTGGTGGTGGAGGATGTGGCGGTTGAGATTGTGGCGGTGCCCAAGAAGCTCGTTGTTGTCGGAGAGCTTTTTCTTGTCATTCGTTTTTCTTTTTGAATTCAAATTGTAGAGAGGATCAAATACTACTTAAAGGGTAATTCTCTAAATATCACTCTAATCAATCAAATGAACGATTTACCAATCCTTTCCATTTATCATCATCGTTGTTGTATTAAGAAGAACGGTAATCATTATTAATTATTAAATTGTTGGCCAAATTATATGTACTTGAATTTTGTTTTTGTTTTTAATTTATATTTTGATTTTTGAAATTTTAAATGTCAGTTTTAGTTTTCGTATAATTTAAAAAAAAAAAAAAAAAAAAATTGGTCTATAGTTAATGTTAATAATAATAATATAAACTAGAATAAACTGTGAATATATTTTTAAAGCAATTTTGTTTAAAATGGATAAACAAAAATTTATAGTATAAGCCAATTTTAAGCATTTTGAAAATATATGGATTAAAATTAAAATTTAGGAAATTTAAGAATCAAAATATAATAAAATTCAAAATACTCAGACTGAAATTTAAAATGTTTTTTTTTTCCACCATAAATGTATGTCTAAAACAAAAATGTTACGACTTCAAATTTTCCAACTATTATGAGTTGACATAATATTAAAAAATGAGTCTTGTAAATTCAAGAGGTTATAAATTCAACGTGACGATGGCTACTTAGTTAATAAATAATCTTTTAGATTTTTTTTTTTAATATTCAAAATTATGTAAAACCAAAGATATATTCTATAAAAATGGTCAAAGTAGGTACAGAACAACAAATATTCATAGTTATAATAATAAAAGAATTAAGGTTCTTATAAATATATTATTTTATTGCTTTAAATAAAATAATAATGAATGAAATATTGATAAAGTTAAATTAACCGGCACTAAACTTGATTTATTTATACCGTTGAATAAAGAGTGTTTTTTGTTTTTTGTTTTTTTGGCTGATTCGCGCTGATTAAGCTGTAGTCAAATTTGTATGAGAATTTAAAATAAATTGAAATAAATTCGTCAAACGAAAGAGGCATCGTTAAGCTAAATTAGGCTTGTGTGTCGCTAAGCTACAAAGTACGAACTGCTGATGTTGTTGGCCCATATGCGTGTCGCATTCGGCCATAGTTAACACGTTTTGCCAACTTCCTTGGCTTAGCCCAATAACTACATTTTGCCAGCTCTTATGGGCTGAGTGATAATTGGACTCTACATACATTTCAACACTTTTTTATTTAGTTTAACAAAGATAACGTTTTCGTTTTTTGTTTTATTCTTGTTCCTGGTTCCTTAAAAATAACAAAAAAAAAAAAAAACTTATTGGATAATTATTTCTAATTCTTGCTCTTTTTAACAGGAAACAGAAATAAAATTTATTTGTTAACAATTTCTTATTTCTTTATTTTTTATTTTTATTTTTACTTTTTATAATTTAAAAATAATTAAGTTATATAGTATAATAATATAGTACACATTAGAACATGAAATAAATTATCAAAAGTTTATATTATCCAATATAAAAAGTTAGATATATATATATATATTAAAATCTTAATGCAATATATATTTTTTAATAATCTTAATTCAAAATTAATTAGATGTTTAATATTATATCTTTCGCACTATTATTCTTTTGAAATGATGTCGACTTAAATCCAATCAGTTATATTAGTCTCAATATATGGTGGTGATAAAATATTTAAATAACATCAAATATATACATTTTAGTTTCAAGTGTACTAAAAATTAAAATAATATATAAATATATATATATATATATATATATTTTAAAAATTAAACAATACATAAATAAAAAAATCAAATTGAAATAATATACTAAAAGTATATCGGTTGCAAAATTTTATATTTTAATATAACTTCTGTAAATAAAAAAGATTTATTTATCACCAATTAAGAAATAAAATAAAAACAGTTTTTTTACCGATTTTTGAAGAATATGGGGGGAGGTTTGTTCTGTTTTTCCCTTTATGTTTTAAAAAATGTCCCAAAATAAATGGGTGCATTTGGAGCACTAGTAGAAAATAGAAAAAAGATGGATCTTTTAAAAAAGATAACGGGCCTGAGTCCGCCACCATTTTTCTTCCCCTGTCATCAAAGGTAAAAGATGACGGACACTTTTTATGACGCGTGCGCCCGTCATCTTTCCCCTTTGGCAAGGAGCAAAAATGACCGTCATTGAAGTTGTTTGATGACAGGTTTGTCCGTCATCTTTTGTGTCCATCGTTAAAACTTTTGTTTCGTATTTAAAAAATAATAATCTCGTGCACGTTGGTCCCATCATTTAGGATCTTAAAAATTATGGAACTGCTTTTTATTTTCTTGGGGGGTTAGTAGTAGAGAAGAATTGAAGAAGATTATTTTCTATTTTGCGTTCGTGTTTGGAATCATGTTCTTGAATTTTATGGAAAACTTCAATACGTGGAGCTTTATGTTGTTTTTATTGACGCTTTCATTGATTTGTGTATTGAGTTTTTGTATTCAACCCACTTCAACTTCTTTGCCAATGGACTCTTAGAACCCTTTTCACATGAACAACTTCAAACACTCCGGGATGCTTCTCATGTTCTTCATTTTCAAATCTTTTCCTACACAAAAAATCAATATGAAATCATCTTCCAACTTTGCCTCCACCTCATGAAAATCAACAAACCAAATAATATTTATAGATATAATGCATTAAAAATATAATCCAAACCAAAGATAAAATTAACAAGGAAAATCGCTATCAAGCACAACGAAACTAAAAAATTAGCAACCTCGACCCACCCTAAAATCTCAAATCTTAAACAAACAATAAACACAACAAAAATAAAACATCTCAAAAACTCAAAAACAAAAAAAAACTAAAATGAAAAAAAAATAAAAAACAAAAAAAAAAACAAAAACAAAAAAACAAAATGCTTACCATTTTTCATAATAAGATCAAAACGAAAACAACATTCACCAAAAGGTGAATAGAAGTATAGATACAAGAAGTTGAGGTCGATGAATCATAAAAGGTAAAAAGGAGAAGAAGATGAAGGAGTAGAGAGAGGCATTACAAGGTTTTAGGGTTTTTAGTCTAAGTAGTGAGAAGGTTGAGACGGAAAAAGTGGCGAGGAAATGAAAAATAAAATGCGCTAATAGAGAGTTAGACTATAGATGTCGACCCCTTTAAGATGACGGGCAAAGTGCCCATCTTAAAAGTGTCTGTCATCATATGTCCACCTTTTTAAAAAAAAGTATGTTCGTCATTTAACATCCATGTTTTAAAAATATTTTTAGATAGTCCGTCATCTGTGCCTTGAATTGTAGTAGTGGAGAGTGCTATTTTCTTTGTTATTTTTAATATTTTTTTACTGTAATTTTCTTCTTTACACTTGAAAAAACCTTTGCTAAATTCATCAATGGCGGCCATTTTTAAAATTGGGAAATGAAGCGTCTATGGCATGTTGTGATTCTCCATCTATTTATTTTGCATTTTGAGATTTCAATTGGGATTAATTTACTATATGGAGATGGACAAGCTTGAATGTATTTTCAAGCTATCTTAATTCTTCTTTCTTTTTCACTTTTCACACATCTTTGATATGGACAAATCTGTTCATATTTATAGGTATAGGGACCAATGTTGAACTTCATTTAATGTAAATTTTAACTTTCCATCAAAGTTAACTTAAACAAACATAAATCAAAGAGAAATGAAACTCATTTCTCATACAGAATAAAACTCACATCTCATAAACACTTCTATAACATATCAATTGAAAACCAATTTTTCTTAATAAACTATCTGAATGGAGAAATAAAAGTTTCATTCTTAATTCAAAATGAAACATTCTTTTTTTTTTTTAACATATAATAATTGTGTTTGGATTGTAAGATATTATAAAGAGTGTTAGATTGCTAAATTCAATGAACTCCAATGCATAATACTTCTCAGTTAAGAGGTCTTTGTACTTGGAGCATCACTTCAGCTGAATCAATAGACAAAAGCATATAATTTAGTTTTATGCTAAACAGAAAGCAGTTAAGCTGAAAAACAACAAAGACTCTAACAACCCAGCAAAAAGTCGATCAAGCAAGATTCTAAATGCAAAGCTCCTAAATGACATTCAATTTAACATAACTTCTAGAAGTGTAATTGTAATACTTTGCAAGTGTATTGTGAGGGTGCGTGTAAAGCTATAAGAGTTATTCTATGAGGAAATGGAAGACTACACATGTGTTCTCCCGTGGAGTTAGGGCCAAGTTCCCGAACCACGTAACTCTTGTTGTTCTCTCTTCACTATCTCTATCCCTTCTGCAATTATCTTGTTTTTGTCATGATTTCTGCAAAAGAAAACAAAGCAGGTTAAAGATAGAAGATCGGATAGGTTAATAATCAATCAAGAATAAAGAGAATAGAACTGAGAGGAGAAAAGGATGATTTGTACCTTTTGATGTATTGATCCTCTTGATACATCTTCCACCAAACTGTTCTTCTTCAATCAAGAATATCTGATTAAAGTTGAGGATGAAAATCACTAGAGCTTTAGTGCTTCTCTTTGTGGAATTGACTGAAAGATGAACAGTTAGAAGATTGCAACACATGCAAGGCACGTGGACACATCAAACGTTTTGGGCCATGCGTGTCTAAGGTAATGTATATCGACAATTGATGCCTTTCATGCTTGGTTTGTGTAGTTTAAGAGTTAATTAGCAAGCCTAGATTATTACACAAATGACATATGTTAGTGGTGCAAGTTATTATAAATTGAATTATTATTATAGAGAGTTTTATTATAATATAGTTATTATAACATCTCGGTGCCATTGTCAAGGGAAGGGTAGTGGTGCCCAAGGTATAGAAGACTAAAATTCTAAATTCTTAAAAAAAAAAAAAAGTGGTGATTTTGATAGTTGGAATGAGGGATTATAAACTAAACAGTTACAAGTTTGGAGGAAAATTCACATACTCTCTCATTTTTGTTATTATCTTCTAATATATTTTTGCAAATATTTTCAACTTATTCTAACTTCTTACATTCAAAATTGAGCTTTGTTTACACCTAATAAAATTTTTAGCACCAAAAAAGAAAGAAGTTTTCCACCTACAAAAAAAAAAAGGTATATGCCAACGAAGTCCTTGTCACTTCATTTTGCTATATCCGCTAATCGTTAATTCTAATTTAAGAGTCATTTAGAAATAAATTTCAAATTTGTAGTGACTAATTAAAAATAACCAAAGATGAAATATGCCATTTTTTAAAATGAGACCAATTCAAAAACTAAATTGAAAATTGTTAGTTTTGAAAACACAATGACTAATTATAAACTAAATTCAAGTTCTAGAAAGCAAAAAAATGTTGTTTTTTTTTCCAAAACAGTTGACAAGAAAAGGCAAGAAGCAAAGTAACATTTCCATATTGATTCTTGGGACTAATTTGTTTCTTCTTCACTTATTCTTTTTCTTTAGCTCTCCATTGTTTTTGTGTTTTCCTCTCTTCCATAAAGCTTCAAACATCCACTCTCTATTTTACCCAGTCACACACTCACCGAGTTACTCCATTAATTCCCTTTCTTCCGCTTTAAACTCCCTCTCCCATGGATCGTTCTCGATCTTTTACCAAGAACACGAGGCGCCTCATCGTCAAGGTTCGATTTTATATGCTTTCTTTATATTTCAACCATATGTAAGAACAAATATCTCAAAAAAACAAACTAAAAGTAAGAACACGTATCTCTAGTCCCCAATGGATGGCACAGTAGTCGAAGACTTGGGTTTTGAGGATATGCTCCCCTCAATGTCCCAGGTTCGAGGCTCAGCTGTGACATTACTCCATCGATATCTCCGATACCTGGCATAGGGAAGGCCGTTATTACAGACCATTAGAAAGTGCCTAAACTAAAAAATCATTTTATGTATCTAGTGTCACAACTTAAAGACAGGTTAATTATGTCTAAGATAGGGGTGTTAAACAGTCGGTTCGGTTTAGAGCCAAGCCAAAACCAAACCAACCAAATTTTCCAAAGAAATTGAGAACCGAAATCAAACCACCCTATTGTCATAGCCAAAGAACCGGTCTGAACTGATAAACTGACGGTTTGGGCAGTTCGATTGGTTGGTTAACCGTTGGGAATACAACCCAAAATAATATATCAAAGCTCAAGCTTGAACTCATAACTTGTAAAAAAGTATACAACAACCTGACCAATTGAACCACTCACGAATTTGAGAACTAATTCCGTAATATAATATATAATTTATCTATTCGTTGCCAGCTAAATATAAATTAAAAGAGACAGATTTGCGATTCGAACACTGGTGGAGAGGAGAACAAAGTAATGCACACGCCAGTTGAGCTATATCATAATTATGATCTTTTTTAATATATAATACTTGGTCGGTTCAGTTGTAAACCAACCCAACTTCATTAAAAACCGAAACCGACCGAAATATTCGATTTTTTTTAAATTTAAAACCGAAACTCCCAATAAAATCGATTTTGGCTTAAATCGATGATGGTTTTGACTGTTTGGGCAGTTTTTCGGTTTTGCCTTACACGCCTAATCTCAGATATAGATATGTGAAGCTCCGACTCTTAATCATCAAACAAAGAAAACAGCATATATATATATATATATATAAATTTTTATAATCTTTTTGAGATTTTGGAATTGTGGGTTGTCAATTTTAATTGGTTAAAAATCAATCATCAAATTCGTGTTGATATATTATTTCAGGTTGGAACGGCTGTGGTTACCCGTGGAGATGGACGGCTGGCATTGGGAAGACTTGGAGCTCTGTGTGAGCAGGTAATTACTTGTTTTTTTTTTTTTTTGTTGGAAATTATTTTTCCAACTTTTAAAAACCAAATTTGTTGTTTTTAAGTGAAATTTATTTCATAATTTTGTTATTTATTAAAATCTGCTAATTGTGAAAAAACAATGGCTAAACAGTTGAAGGAATTGAGCTGTAGAGGGTACGAGATAATTTTGGTGACATCAGGTGCTGTTGTTATTGGTCGCCAAAGGCTCAGATACAGAAGATTGGCTAACACCAGGTTCTTAATATCTTTTAGGTCCATTGATAACTGTTTTTTTTAAATAAATTTATTTTTCATCTTTTACGAAAATATTTGAACTTTTTACTTCAAATTTTATAACAAAAATAAGTTTTTTAAAAACTTTTTTTTAGTTTCTAATTTTTTTGAAAAATATATATGTAAAAAGTATAACAAGACAAGAAAATTGATATAAACATAAAACGGACTCCAACTGAAATGAAAAGTTATACTAAATTAAATTTTTAAAATTTAAATTATTATCAATTGAGTTAATACTTTTTTCAAATGAGTTAATTTTTTTTTTTTTTTTTTTTTTGAAAATGGTAAACTATTCTAACAAAATAATTACAAATATAATCAAATTTTAAAATATTATTAATACGTTTCAAATAATGTATTATTAATACTTATTACTATAGATTAAGACAGTATTATATATTATTAATACAGTATTATTATTAATACTTATGACTATAGTTGCTTTTTTTTTTTTTAAATAATCATATATGTAATTATTTTCCAAATTTAGTTATTCTAGTAAGTTTCTCTTTTTTTCAAATGTGTTTGAAAACATTATTTGTTTATGGGACAAAAGTTACCATCAGCTTTGTCATGAAGACTAAACCATTCCATGGACTTGTTTATTTGTTAAACTTTTTCCTTTCCTTTTGCTGCTTCTTTTGTTTATGCTCATACTCTCGTTTCACATAACTCATGCTCCCGTGTGAGAATAATTATTTTTTATTTTTTAAAAAAATTGAATCATTTCATGTTCATTGCAATATCATTTACTATAATTTAGGTTATGATAACTTTGCCACACAAATATTATTAGTTATAATTCAGATTATAATAAACTTCACTTCAAACATAGTTTATAATAACTTTCAAAGATTTTGAGTATCGAGAAATTATTTAAAGATGCTAGAATAATATGTTGACAATTTTATAGGTTTAGATAAGAAAATGTATAAACTGCGGATTTATATCCAATAGTTTAGAGGCTGGTAGACAGTAGCTAATAATGCCGTGGGGATTTTGAATAACTTTTGGATGCCAAAGTGGTCTTAACAATATTTGGTTGTTAAACAAATTATAAAAATTTTATTTTTAGATAAATGATGATTATGATTTTTTTAGTATAAACTAAAGGAGTGGACCATAAATGTCACATAGAGATATTAATGTTTTCAAAGAAATGAGAATTTAATATTGATAATCACAATGAAATTAACCAACCCAACAATTAAATTCATAACTTTCTCGTTCTAATTCTCACCTAATTGTTTAATGTATAATCATTTAATTGTTTGATCTAAGAAGTTTTTTTTTTTCAATAAAAGCAAAACTTTTGAGATTTACATCAGAGTTTATTAAGGGAAATGTGAAGTTTAAAAAAAAGTTTTTTTTTTTTAATCATGAAGTTGAAAAAAAGTTTTTCTTTTTAATTTTTAAATTAAGATAAAATGTTCAAATTAGAAATTAAAAAAAAAAAAAAAAAAAAAGAAGCTTATTGGAGTTTTAAACCATATTTTATTAGAACAACATAGAAAAATTGTAAGAAAAATAAAAATTATGGTAAGGCACACATAGAAAGCCAAAAAAACACAACTCTAATAGAATCTTGGCCCAACCTAATAACATGAGGTTACAAATCTATATTTCCATCCTCAAAAGTTGTTGAAAAAAAATATAAATATAAAAGAGACTTTTTTTTTTAAATTTATTTAGTGTATTCAATAATGAGAAAGAATATCTCTTTTGTTTGTGCACTCACACCTCAGCTTGAGCATGGGAGAAAGCTGGAACACATTCTCTAAAAAACTGAGGAAAAAAAAATTCAAAGAAAGAAAAGAAACCGAAGAAAGGAAACTACTTTTTATAATTTAAGAAATTAAAAACGTTTATAAATTTAAAAATAATTTATCAAACAATTTTTTTTTCTTTTTTTTTGAAATCATAGCATTCATTAATAATAATAATAAGTCACAAATACATCCTCCTCGCCAACAAGGAATAAGAATTACAAGATTTTTATATAAAGAGCCACTAACAAAAATAACTTTAAATGGACTAGGATCATCCATTAAGCTAACAGAGTAAAAGAACGCAACATAAAGGATCAAGTAAAAAAAAATCAACACTACAAAAGTTGAATTTTGATAAATTTTTGTAGTTTTTTTTTTTTTTTCAAAACGATAAATTTTGGGAGTTAATACTACTTAATGATATACTTACCCGTATATGATACCACCAAAAGATGAGAAGTGAGTTACAAAACGATAAATTTTCGGGAATAACACTAAATAATCTCTTAGATAATATTGTCTTTATCAATGAGCGCTTCAGCCAAACAGATAGTACAAAAAACAAATCTAATAAAAACAACTTGAACTTTATTTCTACTACCATGCTTAAAATTAAGTAAAGATAACTCAGAAGAATATACAACTTAACGATGTATTTATTATTACTTAATGCGTGAATTCTCCAAATCTCTCACATTTAAGCTTAAGATATTCATTGTTGACAGCGGAGCTATTCAACAGCCTCCACTAAAAATAGTGTACCGGCTTCACTTGTCTTTACTTTTTTCACAACAAAAATGAGAAATGAAAACAAGAGGAACATGAGCAGAAAAAGGGAACTAAAAAAATTGCGAAGAATTCACGATGGATTTGATGCCTCTCCTAAAAGTGAAAGTGGTTCACATTTTTGTTTCTGCAGCTTTTCTGGAATTCAGAATCCAGAAGAAGATTTTGATGGAAAGGCATGTGCAGCTGTTGGACAGAGCAGCCTCATGGCTCTTTATGATTCCATGTTTAGCCAAGTATAATACAATCATCATCCAAACCTTTTATAATAATGCAAATTTCTTCATTTGTTCTATTCTTGTTGCTGATGTTTTCTTATCCAAATTAATTTGCAGCTTGATGTGACCTCTTCCCAACTTCTAGTGACAGATTCAGTTTTTAATGACACTGGCTTAAGACAACAGCTTTCTGAAACAGTTAACTCATTGTTGCATCATAGGGTCATTCCCATTTTTAATGAAAATGATGCAGTTAGTACTAGGAAAACTTCTTATGAGGTATGCAATTCTCAAACCCATCTTTTCAATTGTCTATTAGGGAGTGTTTAAGGGAAGTAAAATGAGAATGATAATGGGTAGGATGAGAATGCATAGAAAATGATTATCAGAGATGAAGATTATCTGTATTTGTGGTGAAATAAATGATTAGAGAAAGAATAATTATTTGTGTTTAAAGTTTAAAAAATAATTATGGGAGAATGGTTATTTGTGTTTGAAATTCAAAAAATGATTGTGGGAGAATGATCATTTGTATTTGGGGTGCAGAGAATGATTAGGAGAAACAAAATAATGAGATAGGGAGAACGAAAAGTGGTTATAGAAAAATCAAAAAGTGGTTAAAGGGAAAATAAGATTATGTGGGGAATAAATATTGATTATGAAAGGAATGACTGTCGTTGACCCGAACGTAGGTAAAAGAATTATTCTTCTCATACATTCTCATTCTCCTTAGATTCTAAAAAAACAACTCTTTTTTCAGGATTGTTCCGGTATCTTCTGGGATAATGACAGTTTAGCAGGTCTATTAGCATTAGAACTCAAAGCTGATCTGCTGGTGATGCTAAGTGATGTTGAAGGCTTGTACAGTGGCCCTCCAAGTGACCCAAGTTCAAAGCTAATCCAAACTTTTGTTAAGGAGAAACATTTAGGGGAAATAACATTTGGTGACAAATCAAGAGTGGGAAGAGGTGGAATGAGTGCTAAAGTAAATGCTGCTGTTTATGCTTCTTCTGCTGGCATTCCTGTTGTCATTACTAGGTAATATAAGCCAATCCCATCTAGTCAATTGAGCATTAATGCCTTAATATTTCATTCTAATTTGGAATTTGATTTCTGGTGCAGTGGTTTTGCCAGTGATAACATTATAAAAGTACTACAAGGTGAGATGAAAGGAACTCTCTTTCACAAAGATGCCCATTTGTGGACTCTAGTTAAGGAAGTTTCCGCAAGGGAAATGGCGGTTTCGGCTCGGGAAAGTTCGAGGCTGCTTCAGGTAGTGAAGGGAACAAGTTTCTGTTGTTATATCACTTTTGAATTCATTATTAAAGTATGAACTCATGATTTGTTGTCTTCTATGCAGGCTCTCAAATCTGAAGATAGGAGAAAAATAATGCTGGATGTGGCTGATGCACTTGAAGAAAATGAAAAAATAATTTTGGCTGAGAATTGTGCTGATATTACAGTTGCAGAGGAGGCTGGATATGAGAAGTCTCTGATATCTCGTTTGGCTCTTAAGCCTGGAAAGGTACTGGTTTTTCATCCATGGATTTAACATCTTTGATAACCAACCTTGTATTTTTTGTTTTTCCTATGAAGATTTTATCAGAATGGTTTTTGTTTTACAGATTGGGATACTTGCGAACTCAATTCGTAAACTTGCAGACATGGAAGAACCGATTGGTCGCATTTTAAAAAGAACAGAAGTAACATTACTACTTGAAAACTTGGTTCTTTTTCTCTGTTTTTTATTATATTTGAGTTGATGATGCCCCTCTTCAATGGCTAATTATCTCTCAACCTCTCCCATTCTGTTCAGCTTGCGAGTGATCTTATTCTAGAAAATGTTTCGTGCTCTTTAGGAGTCCTGCTCATTGTATTCGAGTCTCGGCCTGATGCTCTAGTTCAAGTAAGGATTAATATCCAATGCTTTCTCTTTTGTGATGTCAGTTCAACATTTTTTCTTGTTTTAAGTATTATAATTGAAGCACATTGTGAATAGTTTTCTACTGCTTAACAGATAGCTGCATTGGCAATAAGAAGTGGGAATGGTCTACTCCTTAAAGGAGGGAAAGAAGCAAGACGATCAAATGCAGCTCTGCATAAGGTTCATTTCCCCTTTGCCTGCTTATTCTAGATTGATTGTTAGCTTATTTCGATGTCGCTTCCCATTTAGCGTATCGGTTTCTACTTTCGTTAGGTCATCACTTCAGCCATCCCTGATACCGTAGGTGAAAAACTTATTAGACTTGTAACATCAAGAGAAGAGATTCCTGAATTGCTCAAGGTGAGGGGAGAAAAGTTGTTTATACTTGATGTTACTAACTTTAATGAATGAATTAATGGATTGTTTTTTCTTATAACAACTTGATGGCACAGCTTGATGATGTGATAGACCTTGTGATTCCAAGAGGAAGTAACAAGCTTGTGTATCAAATTAAAGAGTCCACAAAGATTCCTGTTCTTGGCCATTCTGGTGAGACATCAATGACAGCAAAATGTCATATAATCTTCGAACTATATCTTCAACTATTGAATTTTTATTTTTTGTAATTTCCTGCACAAGATGGGATCTGTCATGTTTATGTCGATAAATCGGCTGATCTAGAGATGGCGAAGCGAATAGTGTGCGATGCA
>JBBMKA010000018.1:18369268-18380834 GCA_037833695.1 Sechiopsis laciniata | reverse complement strand
TATATATATATATATGATAGTGGCAGTGCTAGATTAGAGGAGGAAAGGGGGTGGTTTAGCGATGGGATTATGGCTCTGCTGGCTTCAACTTGTCCACTAATTAAACGAAGATCAGCAGGTTTAAGACTAAAACAGGCGGGGCGAAGTTCTTATAGTGGCAGCTACTGAAGCCCTTTTCTTCTTTTTGTTTGTCATTTTTCCAACTTTTTCTACATATTACAATGGAGACTTGGGCTCTTAACCAGCTCTTGAAAAGTCTTTGCAATAATTCACTATGGATTTATGCTGTGTTTTGGAAGATTAAGTACCAAAGTCCAACGTAAGTTCCTTAAGCCCGGTTTCATAACCATTTCGTTTCTTCTTTTTTATTTTTGAAACTTAAGCTTGTATTTACTCAAATTTTCTACCACCTGTTTCATCTTTTATGTATGCCAACCAAATTTCAAAAATCAAAATAAGCTTCCAAACTTTGGTTTGGTTTTTAAATACTTGTAGGTAAGAAGTAGATATTCAAGTAAGAAAAATTAACATATGGTGAAGTAGTTGTTGTAGGTTTAATTTCAAAAACTAAAAACTAAAAACAAAATGGGCCTGCCTCAATTTGTTGTTGTTGTTTTTTTTTTTTTGGTTCAATTCTATTAAGAGTATGTTTAATTTTAAAACATGGAACATCATCAGGATATTGAGTTGGGAAGATGGGTATTTCAATTATTCAAAATTGGAAAAACATGTGGAAAGCATGACAGAGTATAGGATGATTCAAGAAAGGGATGAACATGTTTGTTCATACTATGGCACAAATATTATTGATAATGGTGATTCTGGAAGTCATTCAGTTGGACCAGCAGTGGGTGATATGTTTTGCCTTCAATATGCCCTGGGAGAGGGGTAAAATCCTATTCTTTTGTCATTTTCATGCAACTGTGTGTTTTTTTCTTTCTCTCCTACCTCCAAACAATATTGATAAGCCTGAAACTTAGCAAATTAATATTTACTTTAGAGCCAGTTCTGGTATATGTTTAGAATTTTCCTTGCTTAATCTTAAATGAAGGTTTTGAGGACTTAATGCAGATTCCATTATTGCCATGGCTATCATCTCATGCTACCATGGACTTTAGTTGGCAGTTGTTGGTCCATTACCATCAGTCCAGTCCTTGCAACCTTCATATTTCTTAGAATTATTTTAGTGAGTTAATAGTGCTTAAGATGTATTTTTCTTTCAATTATCTTAGTCTATGACTCTTCTCACCTAATTTTTTTATTTTGTTCGAACCTCACATCAGGACCGTGGGCAGCGTCGCAAGTTCGGGAAATCATTGTTGGGTTTTCCTTGAAAATATTTTTACCAGCGATTTATTCTCTGCTTCTATTTATGAGGTTTGTTCGGATTTCACTTTGGTTGACATATGTGAAGGAAACCTATTTTAGTTCTTAACATAAAAAATGGCTGCAGGGTCCTACTGAATGGCTACAACAATTTGCATCTGGTATAAAGGTAATATAATTTTGATGCAACCTCATTTCAACCCCTGGCTGCATATTACCACACATAAATTTTGCAACACATTATTGAGAAGTACAAATACAACTTCTAAATAGTTCTCTTTTTGCATAAAGCACATGTTATTACTTTCAACTCAAAGTTCTGGTGTTCATTTGCAGACTATTCTATTGGTGCCTGTTCTTCCTTTTGGAGTGTTGCAGCTTGGCTCATTGCAAATGGTGTGTATTTTCTCAACTTTGATGTTTGTGTCAAAAGTTTCCTTCCTTCTTTTAAATGTTTAGTCTATTGATTGTTAAAACTCTTCAGGTATAGAAACAAAAATTAAATTCCTCCATGCTCAATTGAATTGCTCCACAACAACTATTCATTTTGTGTCCTATCAAATCTCAGGTTACTGAAAACCTATCCGTGGTTTCTTATATCAAAGACAGATTTGCTGCCATGAACTTTGTTGATGGAAATGCTACAAGTGTTTGGTCTCTCTGTGCATCAGCTTTTGTACATCCTAGTCCCTTCGAGAGCTTGAATGAGCAAACAAACTTTACCACTTGCATGCTTGAAGCTGAAAATCATGGGGCTATTGATGATGTTAAGCCACCTTTGTCAGCTCTAAATCAGTTTATGACTATTCAAGAAGATGTACAAACTGTATCTAGAAGAATTAGGCCCGAAACTCTTCACAGTAGAAAACGACATAAATCCGACATACAAGGGACTAATATGGAAGAACCATTTGTTCCACTTTATCAATCTACTAGACCTAGTGAAGTGGAACTTTCTGATATATTTTCTATGGAATCACTGCTATCTCCTTCCAGTCAATTGAGAAATCATGAGGCTGGATTGTTTGAATCTTATTCTGTAGACAATATATTTGGACATAATCTTGTGACCAAGAAACAATACGGCTCTGCAGAGAATTCCTTTAGCTTTCCTGATGACTATGAACTACAGGAATCACTTGGACCAGCATTACTTGAACAGAAACATACCGATACGAATGAGTTTTCGTATGATTCATCTACATCAATGAAGGATACTACCCCAAGTTTCATGTGCAGTAGAGATTTCAAGGAAGATGAAATCCAGCATTTCCTGGAAGCTACGATAACTGCAGACGATATTTCAGATGACACCTTTTCAAACACAATCAATGGCCGACTTGCCCCTGTGGTAGGAAAATCGAGGTTTTATGCTAAAACATGTCGATCTGAATCAAGCGCAATAGTGGTGGATGATCCAGCCCTTTGGATCTTTCCTGAATCTAAGGTGACTGAAACAAGCTGCAAGAAAAACTTAACCAGTTTGTCAACAGTTGTTAACAATCAGGAAGAAAATGATTCTTGTGACATCACTAAACATAGCAAGGGGACGAAAAGTTCCAATTCTAGCCGACGAAACAAAGCTAGTTTTAATACAAGACAAAGACCAAGGGATAGGCAATTGATCCAGGATCGTTTAAAAGAGTTGCGACAAATCGTCCCAAATGGTGCCAAGGTGGTTGCATTAAGAACTGGTGCAGTATGTCAATTTAAGTTTGATTTGGTTTTTTTCCTTATTAATTTTGCCTTTTTGTCCAACTGCAAACAGTGTAGCATTGACGGCCTCTTAGAGAAAACCATAAAACATATGTTGTACTTACCACAGGTAACTGATCGAGCTAAGATGCTGAAGCAACTAGCCCAACAAGAGGTATAGAAAAAAGCTTTGCTCTACATCAAAATAAATGCCTTTTAGGCTTATAATTTTAGTATATTTGAAATATTTTTATAGGGATCTAATTCTGAAAACTGCACCGTTCTTGAAAATGAGGAGCTTCAACCGAATGGAGCTAGTTGGACCTGGGCGTTTGATATTGGGAGTGAGCTCCAAGTTTGCCCCATTGTTGTAGAGGATCTAGAATACGAGGCACACATGCTTATAAAGGTTTTTGTTCATTTCTTCTAAAATGTCTTTTCTCAAAAGCTGCTATAACTTGTGTTTTAATGTTTACTATGTATCAACATCTTGCAGATGTTATGCGATGACATGGGACTGTTCTTCGAGATCGCTCAAATAATCCGAAATTTGAAGATAACAATATTGAAGGGTGCGATCGAACGACAATCAAACAACTCTTGGGCTCATTTCATCGTCGAGGTATGCAGTTTATACTTTTATTCAAGTGAGCTTATAAAGTAAAATCAAATTTTATTTTTTGTTCAATCATGTTTTGATCACAGGCTCCAAGGGGCTTTCATAGAGTTGATGTTTTCTGGCCTCTACTACATCTTCTCCAGCGTAAAAAAAATCCCATCTCAGGTAGGATTTGAGCTACAACCTCCAGTCAAACATTTTCTTTTTAATTAAGTAACATTTTCTTTTTAATTTAGTGGAGGACTTGAATTTGATCAAACCAAAAAGACACTGAAACATATGCAACTGGAATTTGTATATTTATTATAATATTTACTTATATGAGATTTTTGCATGTATGATATTCTTTTTTTTGCTAATAAAGTGTTGGCCTTTTCTCAATCTGTTGAGTTATTGTACCAAGGAGTGGAAAATCAAATATAAATTATCCAAATCATTTACTACATTCAATGTCAAGAAATCAGTATACAAAATTCACTTGCTTTGTCCCGTGGAAGACTTGTAATGAAAAGGTGCTAATTATTTTCACAAAATTTAATTATTGGTGATAAGAAATCAGTAGGTGCAACCAATTTATCTCAAATTTTTTTTTTTTTTTTTTTTTTTTTGAAAACCCCACTTATCTCAATTAGGTTGACACAACTTTAGAAACTTTAATTCAAGATAAAAAATTATTTTATAAATTCAAATATTAAAAAGTTTTTTTTTGGGTTATTTCATGTATAAAAAAAAAGAAAGAAAAAAATTGGATGAATAATATAATTTCTTTAAAAATTGTTTTTAGAAAACAAATTAGCAGTACTTGTTACTTGACCAAAATGTCCACATTTAAAATCACTTCAAAGTTAAGTTTGAATTGATTGTGATGAAAGCAATTATGTCAGAATGAGAATTTTAAAATACGAAAAATGCATAAAAATTTATTATATATTAAATATTAAAAAAAAATGTTATAATTAAAATTGTAATGGCAAAAATTGCCTATCTATAACAATTTCTCGAAGTGAGATCTTCATCTTCTCGAAGTTGAATAATGATGCAATACCAAAGACCGTTATATCTGCAAAATTATTATGAATAAAGGGTAAGATGATGGTCATGGACAGAATAGAACTTGCAAATATTATGAAAAACTCACACATAGAATCTTTCTCGAAATTAGCAAGTTCTACATTGCTTCATCGATCTTGTAGACTTATGAGCAATTTTGCAAACTCTTTCACATCTAAAGTTGGATGATAAGATTCCATTTGTGTTGTTAGACTGTAAACAAAAATCAAATCTTGTTTATAAACACAGTTAAAAAAAAAAAATTCATACATTAATAAAGCTCAAATAAAACTTATTGGACTGAAAGGGTCGGTGGCCTGATGGTTTCATTGTTTCGTAGAAATTCAGTTTAACATCATGATCCCAGTTCGATCCCTAAAATTGATATTTGACTCATATATATATATATCCCTCTTTCCTACCCAACTCTTTTCTTTCACCCTCGTCTCTTTTTCTTTTATTTTTATGTTCCTTTTTATTTTTCTGAGTGAGTTTTAAATCCAGATCTGATTTCAAATTGAGATTGAAACTAAATAAAAATTGACGACTAATTTTGTTCAATCACACATGATTTCACATTGAGTTTGAAATTAAATAAACCCATATCTCAATTTGCTTTGAATGTTAATTTTAGAGCTTGAAATTGATTCGCGGGAGGATTGTTTTGTTTCCAATAGGCAAGGGGGTCAATCTGAAAATCAAAATTTGAAGGGTGTATTTAAAGACTTGGGTGAAATCTATGATTAATAAAAGGCATTGCAAAAAGAGGTTTATATTGATTAAAGCTGAAGAAAAAGAAACAGACGACGAGAGGGCTTGGTTGAGGAGAGAAACAAATGGCAAATGAGAATCGAGGAAAGAGAAATTTTATATTTTAAAAAACATTTCATTTTAACGGAAAAGTGACTGCATTTAACGGTAGAGTGACTAATTTTGAGCTTTTCTCAAAGTTGAAAGACTAATATTAAACTTTTGATAGTTGGAGGACTAAAACAGAATAAGTGCCAAAGTTGGAGGATTAAAATGGTATTTTAACTTACAAAAAAAACATAATAAAACTTATTGGCAAACTATTTATATCAAAATTAAAAGCTTACCATTCTGCCGATGCCAAATTGTTGACATTTTGATCACACAAATTGTTACTGCAAAACATTAAAATGTTATTTAAGGGAATGATTAAAAATAAAATGAAGAAACGTCATTCGTTATGATTTTGATTAGAAATCAGATTTGAAATCCTACCATTCATTGTCGAGCTTTAGATTGTTGAGATTTTGGTCTAAGGATTCCATTTGCTCTGGTGCCCTGAAAAAATAAAATTTTTTTTAATTTAAGATAACCACTAAAGAGATATAATTTTTTTTTATAAATATTTAAAACATACCTAGTATTTGCAGGTTCCACATTGTTAGAACTTCGATCATACAACTCGTTGCTGCAAAATTAAAACAGCATTATAAGGCAAATACAAATTAAATAAGAAACACTCCTCAAGTTAAATCAAAATTAAAATCCTACCATAAATGAGCAAACCCTGCATTGGGGAGATTTTGTTCACAGAGTTCCATTTCGGTCATTAAGCTGCAAATTGAAATTTTGATGAAGGTAATGATCATTAATTTCATGAAACCAACTACCATATAATCTAAATTCATAGATAGTACTATATACCAAATCAAATTTTACCTTGGATTACAGTGTTCCAAGTAGTAATGATTTTCATCCAAGAATTCCATTTCCTTCAATGGGCTGAAAATTAAGAACATGTTAAGAGTTTATATATTTAATCAATGTACTTAAGAAATTGAATCGTACCACACTTCAGTAAATTGGTAGTCACTCAATGGTTGAATATCCTCCAATGACACTATAGGTTCCAAATTCTCCCACAGATCTATTTCAATCTCATCTTGGATCAATTCCATATTATTATTGGAAAATTGATTTTTCAATTTATTCTCTTCTGCCAATTTTCTCCGTTTGGAATTAGGATCATATAATTCATCCATTTGTGTCGTTTCGCTACAAAATCAAAACATTAGTAAGAACTTTGTGTGCATATTAATGTTCCGTGTGCAAATGTATGTAAATTATACCGTTAAGTTAAATTTAGTCTCAATGATTTTTAACTAAAAAGTAGTTTCTATCATTTGTAATTGCCGATGAATTAAGTATATGTATGGTGACTATGTACATGTAAAATGTGTTATTCTTTGTTCAATCAATCACTTAACTCACATAGTTGTTATTAACACATGAATAATTCTAACTTTCGTATATTTAGTTTGTCAACAATTATGACTGACAAAAGTTATTTTTTAGTTTCTATCAAATCATACGACTAAATTCTAATTTTTTCTGAAATATAGGAACTAAATTTAAAAATTTAAAAATATAGGAACCTAAGTTCTAATATTTATCCAAGTATATAATGTCTAAATTTATAATTTACTCATATTAAATAAAAAAAAATAAAAATTAAAGTTATGCCTTCATATTGATGTGCATTTATGTGGGTCAACCACATTCAATTTCATTTTAACTTAAAAAATTAAAAAGAAAAATATACCACATGATTGGATGAGGTTGATTATTTGTTTGAGGCCCAGCATTGTTTTGAAGCTCAGAAGATTCCAAATCAACCACATCTACCGATTTGGATATCTGATCATATATTTGCATTGATCTTGATGTTGTTGTCAAAACCAACTTATTTTTCTTTTTCACAAACCTTTTTCTAATCTTACAAAGCACGTAGGAATCGTGCACAACCCCATTTGATACCACATTGGGATTAAGTGTATATTCAAACATAATCCAAGAAATACCATGATGAACAGCGTTTTTGAGCTTAGGGTTTTCATAATGAAAACGTTTACAAGTACCAATAAGATGAGAATTGTCAATAGAAGAAAAGACTTGTCTAGGTTTGGTTTCACCGCTCCAAGTGTACCCATTGGAGCCTACTTTTCTGACCACACGAGATTTCTTTTTGTTGAGCTTGGTGAAGCAATACAAATCTTTTCCGTCCATTCCGCCAAATTGTTCCCATATTAGAGAAGGTTCCATGTTGTAAAGATCGATGACGGGCAGCTTGAATCGAGGACTCGATTTTCCAACAACTTTGTGGTATAGATAATGGGTTAATAATTCTTCATCCGTGGGAGAGAAGACCAAATCCGACCAAAATGTGCTGGTTGGATTCATTGGGAGATTTTGGCATGTCATAGGTTCGAGGCAACTGTAGAGATTAATTTTCGAAGGGAATCTTAATTTTACTTCAGGAGCAAAGATCCAAATTCGCCAAGTTAATTTTGGCGCCAATAAGTTAAAATGAATTCTAACTGTCTTTTAACTAAGCGCCAATCACAACATATCTTAAATATTTTCAGTTGCATTTGGTATACTTTTCAACTTTTAAATACTTAGTAGTGGCGCGTGGGGTTCGGGAACGGTCCAAGCTTGGTCGGCAGCAGATCAATGTCGGGCGGCGGGTGCGAAATTCCGGCGCCGCGTAAAGCTTGGGCGTCAGGTTTTTATGGTGGGAGCCGGACGTGACGGTGGTTGACGGCCGGAAAGGTGATGGAGGAGATGGGTGATAAGGATTTTGGAATAAAAGAATAATAATTTGTAAACCGAGTGATGTGATGCCGGCTAGACCTTGGCTTTTATAACCGCATAAATCAAAATTTGTTTCGGAATTAAATTCAACTCCTTGTTGGTGTTGGAGTTTAATTATCTTTCTTTTTTTAATTTTAATTTCTTTTTCAACATTTTACCGTGAAATATGTTTGTAATTTGAGCAAAACTTACCGACTTACTAATAAGGATTTAGTCATACTTACTAATACAATATAATATCACATAAATAATAAAATATTAGTTAAATTATCATTTTTTATGATTATTTTTTTTATATTTTTTATACACTTATGTGGCACATTATTGTCCTTACTTATGTTAGTAAATACGGACCAGGTGGTTACTAGTAAGTAAGTAAATTTTACTCTTCTAATTTTAAATTAGTAGTATTTTTTTTTATAATAATTTATTTTTTATTTATATTTTTTATCTCCCTAATAATTTTTAATTAATTAATTAGTAAAAAAATTAGTAGGTGGATACATTCTCACGTGTTTAGGTATGCTCCCCTTGACTATTTTCGAGAAAAACCACACAACATTTAGCTATCAATAAAATTAGTAAAATAAATAAATATAACTTTTGATTATACAAAGTCTTTTTTTTTGGGTCGAAAATTATATTTTATAAATATATTAAAAATTATCTTCAGACTTCCCAACATATTAGTAAACCTCTAAACTTATTTAATACTTATGTTCATAAACTTTCAACAACCTAATATAATGGATTTATAAAATTAAATATTAAATTTATTTGATAACTAAAAGAAATAATTTGATAATATTTAAAACATTTTTAAATTTTAAACATTTTGTAGACATGATTTTATCAAGAAAATATTGTTTATCACTTATAATAATTGAAACAAATATAAAGAATATAAAATATTTATGAAACTATTATTTAAATTATTCATACAAAAATAATATGAGTATCAAATATTTTAAAGATAGCTTTTTATATATTTAAAAATATTTTTTTTATAATTAATGGTACAAAAATAAAGAAAATCAATAAAAAAGAATATATTGTAAAGAAATGATAAAGAAAGAAGTTAAATATATTAAAATAAGAAGCAAGAAAGTACAATTTTATATAATATGATAGAATGAAAAAATGTATTTATAAAAATAAAAAACGTCTAAAGAATGAATATATAAATAAATGTTAAGATATATATATAAATAAAGCAGAGGATTTTGGAGATTTGGCCAAAATGAGCAAAAAATATTAAGCATCTAACCAAGTTTATAAATGACATTGATATTCAACCATTTAAAATATTAAAAAAACATTAAATAGTTGATTACCTTCATACTGGATTCATTAAACAAATTTTATTAAATTAATTTGGAGAGAAAAAATCTTCATTAAAGCCATCTAATTAAATTAAATTGGAGGGAGAAAATCACATTGATTGGTGTGATTTGCTCCCCCAATCACCATCAACGTTCAAAATCCTTAAATGTCCTAAAACCAAAAAATGTAAAGACTGGCATACAAAAGAAAAAAAACTACTGCTTGTTTTTTATAGGAGGTGAAACGTTTCATTTTTTTCTTGTGGTTTTGAGTTTTTATCACAACAAACTCCGACAATTAATTGAACCTTATTCCATCGAATTGTTTGTTCTTTCTCTTTTTGCCTCCTACACGTTTTAATCTATATTTATTATTATTTATTTTTAAAATTTTTTTTATCGATGCATGTCTAGTATTTCATCCGTATTTCACTAGTATGTTGAATGTTATGATATTCAACTGTATTACGACTATATTAATATTGTGGAATGTGTATTATTATTATATTTATATAATAATTATACTTATATAATACATTTGTAATATTGTACTTGAGGAATGTAGACATTTCTTAGTTTTATTAAGCTCATACACTAGTATTATACAATATTAACTTTATACACTAGTATTTTATAATACCGTTGATTTGTACTCAGTATTATATGTAATACTTAACCAATACGTTTGTAAAATTATGTAATTATTTTAAAATTTGAAATTCTTTTGAATGTTATTGCTTGGTATTAATTTAGTGTGCCTGAATGAATGTAATATAATACTATTATAATGCATTTCTTGAACGAAAAATAAATTCTCTTGCAATATATTTCTTGATGAAAACTTAATATAAGTAGTCTTTTCAATGTGTATTATATAATATCACGTCAATATGTGGGTACTTTGGGTATAATACCGTGGATGTGAACCAATCGTCATTTAACTGCTACAAAATTGAGGAAAAAATATGGTAGGGCATGAAACATTAAGCCTTTTTAAAGAAGGAACGATTGTGAATGGTTGTGTGTTCTTTGTTCAGCAGGTGTAAAATCGAAGAGAGAATGCAATATATTTTGATAATAATATATATTAGTGATGAAAATTGATGTCTTTTTTTTTTCTTTTTTTTTTTTTTTGAAACAAGGAGATGACAATTGATGTCTAGACAAAAGAAAATATGAGATAAAAAAAGAATTTTACACATGGCAATTTCAATTTTAAGAGATTATGGGCATTAGTTAAGGAATATAGTTTTAAATGAAAAAAATTAAATATAAAAATACAAAAATAGAAACTATAAAACATAAAATTTGTGGAGGGTATGTTGAAAATAATTTAAAATTAATTTTTTAATTAAAAAATACAAAAATAAATTTGCAAATATTTTGAAATCGGAATAATTTTGTAATAAGTTTCTAAATTTGAATATTCATTGCAATTACTCAATAAAGGACGTATATAAGAAGACAAAAAAGATGAGAAAGAAAAAGGTGAAAGTAAAAAAAATGTAAAAATTAAAAGGAAGAGAGGAAGTAGGGTTCGAAAAATAAAAGGAAGTGGGAATATTTTGTTAAAATTATCATCATTTTTTTAATTTTTACATTTTTTTTACAAATTAAAAGGAAAAAAAATGTAAAAATTAAAAGGAAGAGAGACAGATTCCGCTGAACCATCAATAATTATCATCATATAAGTTATTTAAATTATATAGTTTATAGAGGAAAACTTCTCTGCTGCTGGACAAGCAGAGTCTATCTGCTGATGGACACGTATACGGCCTGGATTAGGCCACATTAAAAAAAAAAAGCAATCTTCCCTAGCCTCACGTGTTCAGCTTTTAATAATCATTTTTTTCTTTTTTTTTTTAACTTCAAATATCAAATCTCTTTATTTGTCTAATCAAAATTTTAATATTATTATATATCAAATTTT
>JBBMKA010000018.1:18351072-18364729 GCA_037833695.1 Sechiopsis laciniata | reverse complement strand
AAATAAGGGTGAGTACAAAGGCACTCAGTAAGAATCCCCAACCGGGGTACAGTACGTAAGTCACATCATCTAGCATCTTAGCATACAAGCAAAACAAGTAACCAACCAGGCAACCTCGCAACGAGTCAAACAACAATATTCTCAAACCTCGAGAGTCTCTAACTCTCAGCTAAGGGATCAACTCTGGATCTCAGAATGAGTTATCAACATAACTCCGGAACCTCGAGAGTCTCCAACTCTCGGCTAGGATGATCAGCTCGCTATGCTAATCCTGGATACTTGGGAGAGTACGCAAGTGTCTGCCTCTAAACTGAACGAAAGGGTGTACTGACACATTAGCCCAAGGGAGCTCTCCTCTCGGCATCTAGTGTGTGTGCGCGCACATCGTATGCTGCTGCAAACCATATAAATATAGGCCTACAAAAACTATGTCAATCTAAGTACGCATGCCTAAGACTCGGAAAGGTGTCCACTGATCCACAGCAGGTGGGAGGCCCTCGACACCCTACTGTGGCAGCCTGTTCACACCAATGCCTGAAGCTAAAGTTCGTCCCAAGGTAGGCTTTCACCAAGGAAAGGATCTCGCTCTAGCAGGCCACAGACTAGGCTTATGCTGGGGTGGTAAGCTACACCCGCCAGGCTTTAGGCTTATGCTGGGGTGGTAAGCTACACCACGCCCGACTGCCGGGGGTGAGAGATCTGTCCTCATTAAACCCGACCGATGGGGGCACGTACGTTGGTCCACTCTTAGCCTCTAGATGATGACAACCTGACAGAAACTAGCTAAGAGGAATGCACCCTAGATCAAACAGAGTACCAACGACTGCATTGCACACTAGGTCTAACAGAATATCAACAGTTAACGTATAAAATAATAGCCACTGAAATTGAGATAATACAATACCTACAACGAGGGCGATTGGCTATGGCTGCTCGGCGAGGTGGTTTGGTAGAGCGTGTGCTGCGATCGCGAAGACCAGCGATGCGGATCGGCGGTTGGAGCGTGCGCAAGGGCTCGACGAGGCAATGGCGTGGGCGACAAGGAGAAGAGAGGAATGGGAAGGTTGATCAATTAGGAGAAGAAGGAGGAGAAGGGATTTGCTTCTCTGGTTGAATGGAACGATCTAAACTCAACCCCTTTTGCTTTTCTTTTCTTTTCTGTTAACCAAAATCCCTTTTTAACAAAACAAGCCATTTTTCCTCTAAATGCAAAGCTAACCCCCAAGCACCTGAAATCACAAAAATAGCCCAACTGAGTAAAATGAAGAAACAGCCCTGAAGCTCGATAAATTACCGAACTAACCTCTAAAGCTGAAATTACCAAAATGCTCCTCAAGGCTCAAACTACCCTAACGACCCAACGAAACAACCGAAACAACTAGGAAACGTACCTAGGGAACCGGACGGAAACCTGGGTCGTTACATGTAGCACTTTCAGTGGAAGTAGATTCAATCCTTCAATGAACAGACACGAAGGGAAAAAAAAATACCTACGCAGTAGCGGTGATTCTGGAGCAAGGCGTGATTCAAATGAAGCCTTATGGTTGAGTGAAGAAAAATAGAAGGTTAAAGCCAACACGATCTAGCCTAAGCTCGGGGTAGGTGACGATGTAAGGTTCCGCCGGCGAAGTCCGAGGAAGAAGACCAGAGTGGCAGCAACGGCGGCAATTTTTTTTTTTATCTAAGTTAGGATTTAGAGTTTCTATTAAAAAAAAATTATGAGCAAAATTTTCTCTGATACCATGTCGATCTAGGAGTAGAAATAAGTTCTATTGTATGAATCGATAATTGTAATGTTACAATGCTCCTTCTTAAATAGGAGAAGACCTACTCTTCAAATAAGGTAAGTTTACAATAAGGAATCATTTACAAAAGGGAAGAAATACACAGTATGCAAATAAAATAAAATCTCATAAATTAACACATTAAAAAAGGTAAACTACTCCTTTCATTATTTTTTTTAGATCAAAATTCATTCATTAATAATAATAAAATGATAGAGAAACATACAAACCCACTCCTAACTATTTACTAATTAAAAATATTTCAGTCCACAACTTGGACCAAAATCGACTACCACAAGAAGAATTAAAGTTCAAGAAGATTCCAAGAGGTTCAACATAACCCTGGGAGTTGATCTTTTTATACTTAAGATTGGAAGAACTCGGTATAAAAGATCGACTAAAAAATTTCAACACTTCAATAGTTGAGTTTTGATGAGCTATTGAGGCTAATCCAACTGATATAAGCCATATTGACGAACATGTAACCACCAAGAGAAAAGAAGAGAGCTTCAGGACCGTAAAGGAGCGAAGACACCTTCGAGGGTATAAATCGTTCAACTCTATAGTAGAAATCATTTATCAATCAACTCCTTTTTACAAAAGATATCGCAAAAATCAACCATGACTGCAAAGACTTGCAAACTAAACTCGAAGACTTGCATACGCCGAGCACCAAACTTGCCTTTATTAAATGACTCCAAATAGGGGATTGGAAGTGTACCCACTTCCTTGAGACAATGGAGTACCCAAGAATTCCCCCTCCCTAAGCTATCGAAACAAAATGACTTATTTCGCATGACATCCTTGACTTTCAGGGAATGCCATTTCAAACACTAATGAACAATCAGCTTCAAAACCCAAATCCTCCGCATCTTTCAAAATCTTTCCCGACTACTCTTTTCATTACTAATTGGTTTTGAAATAGATTCACACTATCTAATATGGTATCGGAGCTCATTAAATTCAAACCGGTATTTGGTCCAATAAAAATGAAATTAAAATCTGATTCAAAATTGGTGAGCCTAAAAGAGGCAGCGTCATGTTAAGATCCCACATCGAAAATTGACATATGAAAAAAAAAAAAAAAAAAACAAAACAAAACAAAAAAATTAGCTATTAATGAAATAATTCTAAACTAAATCCCCTAAAAATCTATTAAAAAAATCACCTAAAAAATAATAACCTTAGTTATAATTAAAATCGACAACAAAAAATAATTAAAATTGCCATCTAAACTAAATCCACTAAAAAACAATAATAACCTTAAAGAAATTTGTTGCAAGATACAAATCCTAAAATGAATGGAAGTTGTATTTTAAAAAATGAATGGGAGTTGGTTACCATTTTGGTCCTTCTACTAATTTATTCTATTACGGTCTCAAACCGTTTTAAAGTACATATACCTTTTTAATGTCCAATTTGTATATGTACTTTAAAAATGTTTTATAATATACTAAAATTACAAATATAAGATTTATGCAACAAAAGCCCTTTTTAGTGTAAAACATGTATTTACCATCTTAATAATTTACGATCTTTTTTTAAAATTCAATTTAATATAATTCAATTTACGATCTTTTAAGAGAGAAATCTTTTTTTTCAGAACTTTTAAGAGAGAAATCTACGAATAATTAATATACTCAAGTTGATCACATAAATATAATTCAATAATAGAAAACATGTTAACCCTGTAATATGGGTAAAAGGGTCTGAGGTTTGAACCCCTACCACACATATTGTTGAATTCAACACTTATGTTAGACATTGCAAATTTTCCAAACAAAGAATCATTATAACACCATATTTTCAGTGTTACATTACTTAGAAAGTAGAATTTTTAAACATACAAAATTCTAATCTTTTACTATTTTTAAGGATATAATATTAAAATTGAAGGGGTAGAAATTTGAATCTTTTAACCTGTATGGAAGCAACTAATGAATTATTTTCAGATTGACAATATCTCAGCATTGGTATTTGTCCACAAGTTAATATGATTTGAAATGTTGAAATTTTTTAATGATTTAAAATTTTCCATTACCATAAATGAAATTGGAAGAGTTAGGGCATGTTTGGTGTAAGTGTTAAGTTAATCCGAATTAATTTAATCCCTCTAAATCGTGTTTAGTGAGCGGATTAATTTAACTCCTCACACTAAGGTAACCCTTCACGAAATTCAACAATAATTTTCATATATTTTTTCTTTGTCTTGTTTTCCAAAACCATCTTTGATTATATATTTCAAACCATCTATTCATCTTTAAAATTTAGATTTCAAAATTTATTCAAATTATTTTTTTAGGTTTTATAATTCATCTAATAAATACTTGTATGGTTTCTAAATTTAATGTTAAATGTAAATATATTTTTTCTAATTTATATAATTTTTTTTGAAGAAAAAAAAATACTACCTTTATTACTTGCATTTTAAAAATATCATTCCACAAATTTCAATTTAATAAATTTTGTAAAATAAAGAACTTTTTTTTTTAAATTGTAAAATAAACGAATAATATCATAATTACACATGATTTAAAAATAACATATTTATAAATTATAAGTTATACAATTTATTTTTTTTTAAAAATTGAGATTATGTATACATATTTTTAAAATATCATTGCACAAACTCTATATTATATAAGTTTTGAAAAAAAAAAACAATTAATACAATAATTACACATTTTTCTAAAATAACATACATACGAATTCTAAGTTATACGTGCATTTTTTTTATCTACTTTCGAATTTAACAGCGACCAAATGTTTGTTGAGTAATAAACCTTAGAGTGAACGACCAATGAACATATTTTTTATTATATCACAATTTCCTCAATTTACTTCAAAATTACAATGTATTGATTTGAAATTCAAAGTTGATTAGAAAAATAATTAAAATTATTTTAAAAATTAACTACAATTTAGATTTAAAAGTAACTTTAGAAAGTAATATATATATAAAAAAAAAAAAAAAAGAACACTATTAAATATGTGTGCATTACTTGTTGACTAATCCCGACTCAAACTCAAAACCTCTTAGTGTACACTAATGTAGCTACTACTTTTATTGGCAACTAATCCCTTTACTTGATATCTTATGATAGATTATATTTTCCTCCCTCAATATAAAATGAATGTTAAATTTAAATGAGAAATAAACATACATACTTAGGTAGAATTAATATAAAATGCATAAAATACAAGTTTGATAAATTAAAGTTACACAATTAACTTATATCACTTTGAACTATTCATTGTTATGTTGTTACAATTTCAAATGAATGTCATTTCGTGGTTACTGTCAAAAAAAAAAGAAAAAAAAAAAAAGAAGAGTAAAAACATACAACATATGTAGAATCATTTAAAAAATGGAAGAAAAATGACAAATGTAAATTTAAAAAATTCACTTTAACTTAACGTTCAAAATGCAAATCAAGCACAACTTAATTTAACACTTAGCTTAACTTAACCTTTGCACCAGACAACAGTCAACTTAATTTAATCCAGCTTACATAAGTGTACCCACCAAATACAAATTAACTTAACACCTAATTTAATTTAATACTCAGCTTAACTTAACCTCTCTTAATTTAATCTTAATCTTTACCTCAAACACGCCTTTAGAGATTATTTGGTAATAAAAACCTACTTTTAAGGTTAAGCCCAAATCAATAAATCATTGGTTGAAGTCCTTAAATTTTACAATATTAATTTTCTAAAATAAAATAAAATAATACTGTTAGAATATGGAAATTCATACAAACAAAAAATAAATTTAAAATTTAATTTATTATTTTTTAAGCTTGAATATGCAACAAGGTATATATTTGTCCCCTAATTTATTATTTAGGAGTAAATAGTAAGAATAAAAATTATAGAAAAAAGCAAAATAGATAACTCTAGTAGAAAGAAATATGAAAAGTTTTAGCAAACCATTGTTGACCGCAATTGTCTCTCTCCTATATAGTCTGAGTCTCTCGAGTGTCTTGCTTTGGTCTCCATCTCATATCTCTCTTCAGAAGTTCCAAATTCAATATTTTGGATCATATATACCATATTCACATAGATATTGTTATAAATGCATTTAGGTAGAATAAATTTCAATTTCAGTCATACCTTTAGACTTTCAATAATTCCATTTATACCCTTGAACATTGTAATTTATTTCAAAACGTGCATTTTAACTTTAAAGTCGGTAGTTTTTATTGGTATAAATGATGGAAATACAACTATTTAAAGATCGATATTACCGTATATTTTATCTAAAATGTATTATTAAAATTATTTATAATACACTTTAAAAATCATCTATTTTTCATTGGTATGAGTATTTTATTATTATTATTATTATTATTTTATTATGAGTTTTTATGTGATTTGAGTAGCTTCCATAACTTTTTTTTAAGCCATAACCTTGTACTTTAGCTTGAACAAGATTTTGATGGGAAATATTTTAGTAAACTTGACTTTGCACATTAATTAAATAACCAAAAGTTACTTCGATCAAGCATATAAAAATACGTCACGTCGCATCTAATACATATTAAACAAACACTTGTATTACGTATTTATTTAAATATGTTGCAAAACCAAATGATGAAAAAAAACTACCAATATTAGATAAAATTGACTACATCAATTAAAAAAAATGGGTAACATTCCATCTAATACCATATTGTAATTATAAAGATGAATTATAAATTTAATCCCAATCGTTTTAAAAAAGTTAGATTTTAATTTGTATAATTTTAGAAACTAGAATTAAATTTCTATGATTTGAATAAAAGTAAATTATAGAGAATTTTAGTCTCTATAGCCTTAGCAATTAAATTTTAATTTTTATAATTCTGATAAAATCTAAAAGTAGACTACATCATTTGTTTTCATTGACAAATTAAGTACGTGAAAATAACTAATCATGCGTAGATAATGCAATTTTTTTGTCTAATTTGTATGTCGTCATCATTAATACATGATAACTAATTCGCCAAAGATTATAAACTACATGAACTATTTCTTAAATTTGATCTAACTATAAAACTTAAATTTTAATTTTGTTCAAACTATAGGAATTAAATTCAAATTGTCTCCACACTATAGGAACTAAATTAAACGTTTGGGACTAAACTCTAATTTGGCTGAAATCAAGTAAATATAAATACATATAAGGTAGAATTTATGATTTTGATTATAAAAAAAAAGGTAAAATTTATGATTCCATCTTAAATTTCTGAAGTTTTTTTTAGGCTAAAGTATCAAACATGCTCCTAAACTATCATATTTTTGTCAAACTTACCCATGAACTTTGAAAAGTTTTAAAAATATTCCTGAACTTTACAAAACGTTTCAAAAACACCTTTGCCGTTAATTTTGGATGGAAACTGTTAAAGTTGTGTTTAAAAAATACTCCCAAACTTTAAAAAGTTAAAAAAAAACATAAATTTTAAATAATTTAGCTTTTCAAATATTTGAATTTAATGTGTCAAATTTTGGCCAAGATGAACAAGAAATTTTTTGTCTCATAAAGGCTTTCAAATTGAGATCTATTATTTATTATTACAACTAGAATGTATAATTCATTTAACCTTATAATTTATTTAAACTTTTGAGTTTTTTATTATCAATTGCAAATATAACATTAAATTTGAAAATTTAAAACACGTTGCAACGAACAATAAAATATTAGTTAATTTAAGCTAACATTTAATGACTATTTAATAATTTTATGCATCTAAAAACAAAGGTAAAATGATCAACAATAATCATCGGAAAAATATATTAAGAAATTAATTTACTAACAATTCAATTAATTAAATAACCATTAATATGGACATAAAAGTATCAATAAGTTAAAAATACAAAGATAAAAAAAATTCTTTTAAAATTAAATATGTAGCGTTAGGGGTGTACATGATCCAATTGGGTTAGAAGAATTTTTTTGATCAACCACACTTTTCGGGTTGATCAACCCTCTTATTTTTCCAACCCTATGCATAGAACAACCCAACCCTAATATTTTAGGGTTGAGTTTGGTTGGGTTCTCATGTTGTATTAATTTTATTGATATATAAAAAAGAACTCAATTCATACCGCATAAAGAATCCAACCCAACCCAAAAATATAGGGTTGGGTTTCTTAAGGATCACATATCGGAAAGAGTAGAGACCTCTTAACAATATAAAAGAAATATGAATTACTCCACTCATGGCCAATTGATTTTGAGGTGAAATTCCATATAATCTTAATATGGTATCACGGTCCATTAAACTCAAACGGATATTCGGTGGGCATGAGTCGAACCTCAATGGATTGTATTGTTCGTTAACTTTTATGTAAATGACTTATAAATTCTAGTGTTAATTTTGATGTAATAATAAATAACAAATCTCAATTTGAAAGCCTTTATGAGTCATCGAGAATTTCTAATTTATCTCAATCAAAATTTGACACATTAAATTCAAATATTTGAAAAGTTAAATTATTTAAATTTTATGTTTTTTTAAGACCAAGGGTATTTTTAAAAGTTTTTAAAGTTTAAAGGTACTTTTGAAACTTTTTAAAGTTTAGGGAGTACTTTTAAAACAAACCTTAACGGTTTCCATCCAAAATTAAATATAAGGATAGTTTTGAAACGTTTTGTAAAGTTCAAGAATATATTTGACAAAAATATGATAGTTTGGAGGCATGTTTGATAATTGTTGAAATATATTAAACCACCAATCAATCTAAAAACCTAAGTTAATGGATTGGATAAATTTAATTATATCAACCAACACTCTCCCTCACTTGTGGACTTTGAAATTTGAGAAATGCCCTACAAGTAGAATTTAATTTATTGAAATATGTTAAACCATCAATCAATCCAAAAGCCTAAACTAATAGTTTGGAGTAAATTTAATTATATCAACCAACAATAATTTAGCCTTTCTTTTAACACTGAAATCGACGTTTTTGAAAAATTCCTTTTTCAATCCTTTTCCATTACCCTGCGACATTTCAACTAATTAATACTCAAAACCCATAAAGACTATTAAAACGAAAACGATAAGATTCAATTGGAATGTAAAATGTGGCTCACTTTTTCTTGTTTTCTATTCATCAGTTTGGCTCATCTGTAATTCTTCAACGGTGAGCCACAACCATAATTGATTTTAAGAAGCCTCCACTCAAAATCCGTGGACTTTTATGCTCAAAATGACATAAAAAAAGAAAGATGTTTGAAAGAAATTGCGTACCTCAAAACGAGTCTCTCATCAGTGCAGCCTGTGATTTAGATCCACCCTGTTGAAGAAATGGTGCTTATGTTCTGTTCGACTAAAGCGATGAATAAAACCATGTTTTTCAAGCTCGCAATCATGGCATCTCTGCTTGTGAACTCAGTCTCAGCTGCTTCTGAAGGTCCCAATTTCATCTTCAATGGCTTCCAATCTGCAGATCTATCACGTGACGGCGTGGCTGTTGTTACTCCAAACGGCCTCTTGAAACTGACTAACGAGACCAGGCAAAAAAGTGGCCATGCCTTTTATCCTCAGCACATAAATTTTGTCAATTCCTCTTATGGCGTCTCCTCTTTCTCCACCACTTTTGTCTTTGCCATTATCTCTGAATACCCAAATCTCAGTGGCCATGGAATCGCCTTCGCGGTGGCTCCGACGAAAGGTTTCGCTGGAGCTAATCCAAGCCAGTATCTTGGCCTTTTCAATGAGAGTAACAATGGCAACGCGACCAACCATGTATTTGCGGTGGAGCTCGACACGATTCAGAGTAAAGAGTTTAATGATACCGATGACAATCATGTTGGTATAGACATAAATGGGTTGAAATCTGAGAAAGCTGAAACAGCTGGGTTTTATTCTGACAGTGATAGGAAATTCAGAAATCTGACTCTTATAAGTGGCCAACCAATGCAGGTTTGGATCGAATATGATGGTATCAAGAAAGAAATCAATGTTACTTTGGCCCCGATTAACATCCCAAAACCCAAGACTCCACTTCTGTCTTACTCCAGAGACCTTTCATCAGTGATAAACAACTCCATGTTCGTTGGGTTTTCGTCCTCCACTGGCTCAGTTTCAACTTCTCATTATGTTTTAGGTTGGAGTTTCAGGTTAAACGGGCAAGCTCAAAGCCTTGACATTTCCCGCCTTCCGAAGCTGCCTCGAAAAAAACAAGTATCCAAACTTTTAACAATTGGGCTGCCTTTAATTTCTGGAGGGATTGTTTGCTTGGTGATTTTAGCCATTGTTTATGTTGTCAGAAGGAAGAGGAAGTTCGCCGAGCTGCTCGAAGACTGGGAGTTGGATTATGGGCCTCACAGGTTCAAATACAAAGATTTATATGTTGCTACAAATGGATTTAAAGAGAAAGAGCTTCTGGGTTCCGGCGGATTTGGACGAGTCTACAAAGGGGTATTACCAAAATCAAAACTTGTAATCGCTGTAAAGAGAATTTCTCATGAATCAAGGCAGGGAATGAAGGAATTCGTGGCTGAGATTGTTAGTCTCGGGAGGCTTCGCCACAGAAACCTCGTGCAGCTTTTAGGCTACTGCAGACGCAAAGGAGAGCTGCTTTTAGTATACGATTACATGGAAAATGGAAGTTTGGATAAGTACCTGTTTGGCGAACCGAATCCCAGTCTGAATTGGAGCCAGAGATTTCGAATCATTAAAGGAGTGGCATCAGGGCTGATGTACCTGCATGAAGAATGGGAGCAAGTTGTGATTCACAGAGATGTTAAAGCGAGTAATGTATTGCTAGACAGTGAGTTAAATGGAAGATTGGGAGACTTTGGGTTAGCACGACTATACGATCATGGAACAGACCCTCAAACCACACACATAGTTGGAACACTCGGATATTTAGCTCCAGAGCACACCAGATCCGGCAGGCCGACGACCCACATGGACGTGTTTGCATTTGGGGCATTTCTGCTGGAGGTTGCGACTGGAAAGAGGCCAATAGAGGTTCGAGGAATGACAGAAGATGTAATATTGGTGGATTGGGTGTTTTTATGTTGGGCGAGAGGAGCCATTGTGGAGGCCAGAGATCCAAAGTTGGGAACAGAGTATGCAGCAGAGGAGATGGAAATGGTGCTGAAACTTGGATTGTTGTGTTCTCAATCCAACCCATTAGCGAGGCCAAGCATGCGCCAAATGGTGCAGTACTTGGAAGGAGATGCTCCCATGCCGGAGATGACTTCTATTGATACTTCCCACGGTGGATGTGAAAGTTTTGATGATATCGTCAAGTCCTATTTATCTCCCCCCGATAAGGCTTTTGCAACTTTCACACAATCTAGTTCTTCCTTCGAGGCTTTCGCCCATTCTTCTGATGCTCACTCTCTCCTATCTGGTGGCCGTTGAATGTAGCCTTCCATCAACACAGTTCACAGATGCAGTTTTTAGCTAAAATTGAGTATGCATTTGGTACTGAGTTTGTTCACACCTTTTGAAACTCGTGTTTAGAAATCAAGATATAAAATAACACGTCTTACTAATTCAAATTTCTTATAATTCACCTATACAAACTACTTTTATATATACTAGTTCAATAACGTGGGTAGAAAATTTTAACTTATATCTCTTAATCAAGGTATGTAGCTTAACCAGTTTTTTTTGTTTTTTTTTTAGTTCAACTAGCTTAACCAGTTAAACTGGGTCAAGTTGGCCACAACATTCCATTTCTCTGTTTTTATAGCTCCTTTCAAGTTTAGTTTCTAAATTTTTTAGGAGTATATTTTAGAATTTATATTATACATTTTTCAGTTCAATATTACAATATTATAAATTATAGTGTTGCTAAAAACGAACTCATTTCTGTAAATCCTCCATTAAACTTAACAAAAAAAAAAAAAAAACACTTATTTAGGAAGATACATTTGGGTTTTTAGGCCTAAGGGGGTGTTTGTTTACCATATGTTATAGTCAAAACCTTGATTGAATGTAAATTTAAAATTAGTAGTTATTTTGAGTAGTTAAAAAAGAAATGATTAAAAATGAGTGGTTAATAATGAGTTATTTTGATTATTTAAAATGAATAATTAAAAATAAATTGTTAGAAATGAGGAGTTATTTTTAAAAGTAAAAATGAAGAATTAGTAAAAACTCGTTTGGATATAGGTTTTCGAGGAAAAATTAGTAAATACTCCTTAAATATGGCAAACAAACACCCCCTAAAAGAATAATAATTTCTTTATAAAAAAAAGTACAACAACAACAAAAAAGTGTGAAGGTAGATCCAACCTCCAAATTTTAGTGAATTTTTAAAATTTTAATTTTATATCTCAAATTGACTCATTGATTTATACACGTAAGAGAATTCATTTTTCCTTGGTGAAGGATCCTCCTTTCTTTAAATTTTTATTTTTCTTTAAAAAATTTCAGATATTTAAAGGCAAGAACGAAATAATGGGTGGAATTGAATTGTCTTAACAAAATTTATAATTTGTGTGAATATTTTTCTTAATAAAAATTTAAAAGAGTGAACAATTTCTTTCCCCTTTCCATACGTCTACAATTTCTCAGTGGTCAATAATCAGTAAGAGAGGTTGGAGAAAGAAATTGGAGAAAAACCTTGTTTGAATATGGATGTTTGTAGGAAAAGTTGCAGAAAAACCTTGTTTGAATATGAATATTTGTAGGAGAGGTTGCAAGAATCTTGTTTGAATATGGATGTTTGTAGGAGAGATTGTTGAAAACCATGTTTGAATATGGTTGTTTAAAAGGGAGGTTAGAGAATTTTTTTTTTTTTTTTTTTTTTTTTGTAAAATTGATATTTAAGGTTGATGTTTTTTAATGAATACAATAATGATTACATAATTATTGTAATTATTGTGTAATTGAAACTTTTGTAACAGCCCCGATTTTCCTGTGCGAATAAAAGGTAACCACTTCCATTTTTCTCTGCCACTTGGCACTTGCGTTTTAAAAAATAAATAAATAAAAATAATAATAAGGAAGGATTTTAACCGTTTGGCATTTGACTGGTCAAAAAAAGGATTTGTTAAGAGAAGGGATTCAATCAATTTTACCCCAGCCGCCTCACAGTTTCAGTTTATCGATCGATTCAGCAATCTCTCTCAAGCCTTCCTAAAAGAAAATTGCAGATTATTCCATCCCCAATCCTTAGTTCTTGCTCGGTTACATCCCGAGATCGAAATCGTGGCCTTCAATAAAAAAATTGGTGGTTTTGCTTGGGAAATCGTGCCTCAGGTCGTCCCGAATAGTTGTGGAATTCAAGTAATTAGAGGAGGAAAGGTTAGTTTTTAATTTCTTATGGTTCTATTAAATTATGTTCAAAATTTGGAGCGAAATCGAGGTCGTTTCGTCGAAAATGAAGGAAAAACGGGACTTTTCTGCCCAAAAATCGAACCAGAAAGTCGAATCTTGACCTAAATCGAGCCAAAACCCTAACCTAGCTCCAAACCGGAAACCGAGCTGCGCGCACCGTTGGATGAAGGCCAAGACACGTGTCGCCTATCGCGCGCACCGTTGGATGAAGGCCAAGACACGTGTCACCTATCGCGCGCGCCGCGTCGCCTTCTCGAGCCTAGCTCCGAACCGGCCGATCCACCCGAAGCAGCTGCAGCCGTTGGATCTTCCCTGTGACACGTTTCCCCTGTTGCGGCGTCCGATCGAGTCAAGCTGAGCCTAGCCGAGCCGAACCACTTTGAACCTGCCACGTGTCCCAAACCAGCCTTTGACCTTTGACCGTTAACTGCTGACCGTAGACCAAAAAAATGAAAACTTCCCCTTTTGTTAATTCCGATGTTCTGAATCCATTTTTGGCAGTCTAAGGTGCTGATTCTGAACCGTTTGTGATTTATAGGTCCCGAAAGTCAGCAAAGGCCTAAGAAGAGCTGTTAGTTGAGGAAA
>JBBMKA010000018.1:18309115-18348300 GCA_037833695.1 Sechiopsis laciniata | reverse complement strand
ATTGGGACCTTGTGTCCATTGCTGTGTATTATTGTGGGGCCCAGTGCTCAATGTTATTAGTGGGAGTTTGAGCCCAAAAACCTGTGTTTTAGGCATTTGATTCCTAGTGGAATCCTTACTGAGTTTGTAAACTCACCATTTCCTTTTCTGTGGTTTGTCCACAGGTACGCAAGTGATATATTGGGAGGGATGATCAGAGCTGCAAGAAGACCATGGGCAAAACTAGTTACCTCGAGTCAATGTTGTTTTTTTCTTTTTACTATTCCTTTTGAATTCCGCAAAACGGGCTATTAGGCTAGTGTTAGATGTTTTTATCCTGTTCTGGATTTTAACTGTTATTTAACTGTTTTCCAAGAGTACCCTGATTATTGTTTGTTCTTAATAAAAAGCGTTCTTAAATGTGGTTGATCAGCGGTGGTTTTAAGCCAACTATTTTACGGTTATAAATATTGAGTTAAAAGTTTAGGTGAAGATCTAGGTTAAGACCTTGGTTCGGGTCAGGTCTTTACAAGAGGTTGCAAGAATCTTGTTTGAATATGGATGTTTGTAGGAGAGGTTGTTGAAAACCATGTTTGAATATGGTTGTTTGAAAGGGAGGTTAGAGATTTTTTTTTTTTTTTTTTTTTTGTAAAATTGATATTTAGATGATTTTTAATGAATACATAATTATTGTAATTATTGTGTAATTGAAACCTTTGTAAAAAAAGTACTATAATTCTTTCTCTCTATATATATTATAATTAACTTTTTCTCTAATTTTTTTAAAAAAACAATTTATATATTAATTTCATTAATAACTTTAACAAAATTATCATCATAATTATAATATACATATCAATATAAATAATAGGGAAATTGTAATAGATAATCTATTTTAATTAAATAATTACAAATCTAGTCAAATTTGAAAATATTTGCATCCATAGTAAAAAATACGATATTATTAATACTCATTATATGATATTATTTTATCATTAATACAATATTTTGTATTATTAATACAATATTATATGTTATTAGTATGTTATTATGTATTAATATAGCATTATGCATTATGTATTAATGCATTATGTATTAATAATACTGTATATATAGTTATTAATACCTATGATTATGATTCTTTCAAAATAAAAAAAATACCTATAATTATGATTGCTACTTTTTTTTTTTTTTTGCCTAGTATTGTAAATACTTTTCCAATTTGGCCTATTTCTAAAAAGAAAACCTAAATAATATTCATATGTAATTATTCGTTAACTAATTTATTCATATTAATTTGTTATCATAAAATAATTTTGGTTTGTTCTAAATATGAAAAATTTATATATTAATTGGCAACTTAATATGCTAGTGAAAATTAATGAGTTGGTGTCTCATTAAATTTTGGTCCTCAAAATTTTCTTTGTCCAAGTTCAATTCTAGTTTATAGCTAACATTTTTTTAATTTTTTCTTCGTATTAACCTTTTTTTTTCACTTTTATTCATTCTTCATTTTTCATTCTTTATACATTTTTATCTTGTTGACTTTTGATCTTTTTATTCATTTTTTTATATATTTTTAATAAATTTGTTTACCTTACTTTTTCATTATTTTTTAATTCGTTATATACAGTTATTTTATTATTTACATTGATTTTACAATTTTTTCTTCCTTTATTTTATTTTGTTTTTTGAATTATTTTCTAAATTGAGATATACTTATTATATAGATAAGTTGTTTTTAAAACTAAGTTTTTATAGAATATTTTTATTTTATTGATTTAATTTATAAAAAAAAAAACTTTTAAAAATTGCTAACTTATATTATTTTCTATAATATAAATGGTAAATTTATTTTCTTGACAAAATTAAATCTACAAAATACCAATAATTTATAAATATTTTTTTAAAAGGTTAACAAGTTTTTTTTAGTACAGTTATTTTTATTTATTAATTCTATAAGAAAGTATAATAATATATCACTCATATTTATTTATAAAAAATATTTAAAATAATAATTGAAATGAAGAGTTTGACTGAGAAGTTGAAATAGAGGTTGGAATGGAAGGATGAAAAGAGGAGTTGTTCCCCTTCCTCTTCCCTCAAAACCCAACTCCCTTCCTCTTCCTCCCTCCAAAATTACATGAGCCCTTAAGTTGAAATAAATTTCAACAAATATGAAAATCCTCGATATCTAGTAGGACAAGGATCCAGCCTAGCATTTAATTTAAAGTGGAAAAAAGAATACCCGAAAATAGAGGACGAAAGTTTTGATAACATTACCGAAGCAGTGGTTGTGTTTGTGTTTGGAGCATTACCAAATAATGGCGTCCTCCACTACGATGCTATCTTCTCTTCTTCCGGCCAGAGCTCCGACCTGTAACCTTCCAAACGGCCGACTCTGTCTCTTTCAAATTGGTTCTGTCCGTACAAATAACAGCAGGGCTCGTGTCCCCTTTAGGGTTCAGGCCGCAAAGCCTCCGGCTGGAGTATGCTGTCCTATCCTCTTCAAATTTGTTGACTTTTCCCATTCCTGTTGCGCCTGTTGATAAATAAATTTGTTTATCTGTAAAGCTTAGAGAGATTCAGAATAGTAAATTGATGTGGGTTTGCGAGTTACCTTTTCTTTTCTGTTTTGAAGGTTGAATTGCCCAAAGTAGAGCCGAAATTTGAAGCCCCGTTTCTTGGATTCACTAAAACTGCTGAAATCTGGAACTCCAGAGCCTGCATGATAGGTCTCATTGGGATATTCGTAGTAGAGCTGGTGAGTTTTTCTCTTTTTTTTTCCAAAATAAAAGTTTCTTTCTTTTACCTTCTATATTCAAGTTTGTGGGTTTTATTTATTTTTGTCTGATTTTTCAGATATTGAACAAAGGAATACTTCAGGTGATTGGAGTTGATGTTGGGAAAGGCCTGGATCTTCCTCTGTGATTTCCAGAAGACCTGTAATCATCTTGAGTACCTTTTTTTTATTTCAAAATTGCAACTGTAACTCAGCACTTTCAACTGTATCAGAGAATTATACAATCTTCAAGTTCTGATACTTCATAAATATATAACATTGTCAGTGTACAGAATATGCTCACTCTAACTTCTGCAAGGATACCTCATAACCAAAACTGGAGAATATTGCAAACTAAATAAGCCTACAGATTCGAGTGTCGACAACAGGCACCTTGGCAGGCGGCTGAGCTATGTCTAGTACTTCTGGAAGTGATATCCTGCAATTCTTCCAGGCAAGTTCCGCCCAGTTCCTTATCATTTTTCCTTGAGCCTTTCTGTTCGATTGAACGTCAAGTATATCTGCGTACGCACCTGCAGAGGCAACCAGTGATATCAATGAATTATTTCATTTGCAGTCGAAGCTCATACCATCATGTTTATGAAAACTTAACATGTCTAACATGTAATTTTATGAGAGATCTCGACCAGAATGGTGGGTTGTGATCAGTTCAACTGGATTTCTTTAAGAATGCAACTGAAAGCTATTAAATGTTTTATCTACTAAAACTCCCGTTAGGAACATTAGGATCTGATGCAGTGATTTTTATGTTTTTTTTTATACAGGCTTGAGCCATATGCTTAGAATCACTTAGATACTTGGTCAGTACCTCCAGCGATGGATGCTATGTCACATCTATCCACCTTCAATTGTTCTTCCGGGCCTTCAAGACAATAAACCATTCAATTGAAATATGAAATTAATAAAAAGTTAAGATGTTGAACAACCTTACTTGAACAGAATCTGTTCTATAGGTTGTGTAACTGGGTACTTGAGTTCTAAAAAGTTAAGATGTTGAGTTGGTTTGCATTACCTTTTAGTGAAACTTTCATCAAGTCCATTGCTCTCCTATAGAGTCCCTGTAAATGAATTTTTAGAGCAATCTGCTTAAATGAACTCATGATAAATACTTCGTAAACTATGAGGATTTGATATTTTGATTAGACCAATTTTCAAAATAGGAATTGAATTCTATAGACAACTTAATAGTGACTGAATAAGTTTTATGATTTTAAAGCATTATCTTGGCAAAACATTCAATAACGGACCAGTAGAAAAGAATGAAAACACAGGAATTTTTGGGAGAGAAATCAACACCTACCTAAATACACTATACACTGAGGATGAACAATTTTTATTATATCTGAATGGAGTTTTGAACAAACGCGATATAGTGGAAAAGGCCAAGACAGATCTCATAAATTAGTTTGTAAAATCAAACAATTCAAATGATTCCGACTCGAGCTACATCTTCTTAAGTCAAAGTTGGGCTTACTTCAAAAATATCTCTTTTTCAATAAGAAATCTCATAATACAACTCCGTTCTTTTTTTCTTCGTTTTTGATAGAACTCTTCATGTAGCCTTTGCAATGCCATTTAGGAATAGGGACTCGGTCTTTACTGCTCATGGTCGCCCATTCACACTTATCCTTAATGTCATTTCTATAACTAAAAACTTATCAAAGTTAAGGAGACTGAATTACCAGCATACCTAACTGATGCAACAAGTTTAATTAACATAGAATCTACATATTCCAAACATTAGAGAGCAGGGATAAAATCCAACCTCTTGAATCAAAAGTGAACTTGAATGCTCCTTCGTTGCTTTGTGTCGATACATGAGTGCTATGCATGTCAAGACAACGCCAACCTTGGGGTGGTGAGATCCTGTATCATGTAAAGTTAAAGTTCCAAATATCAGACGCCCCCATACCTACTTGGAAAATAGCCAAACAATGCCACATGAAAACAAATAGTATATATGTCGTACATTTCCAAATAGATTGGGAATTCTAAGCTAGCAACTTCCATACCAAAATATTCTTCTGTTTTAGTTAACGCTTTTGTCAGTATATCCTCAGCTTCAGCAAAATTCCTGAACAAAACCTGGTACAGTTATAACTCATAATAACTGCAATAAGAAAATCTTAAGGATAAGTAGCCCAATGTAGCACAATAATCAAGAAGCTACCCTAAGTTCCCCTCAAGCTGCCCTAAAGCACAAGTCGCAGCCACTAATACTTCCGTTGGTGACATATTACCACCAGCTAATGCACATTGCTCGCTTAAATCTTTGACTTCTGATCCCACTTCAATTACTCTTTGGTACACCTCTTTTGCAGCTGAAAATTTCTGTGAGGCCACTAAGAATTCTCCGTATGAAAATGCAGCACTACCTATGAATCAAAATGTCAATAGGATGTAATCAACAAATGTTCCCACACAGATTGTTGAAGTGGACCTCACCAGCACATCTTTCAATAGTTTGAAACCCCTCAAATAACGATTCAGCTGTCGATAGATAACCAAAAGTTAACTAGAGGAAAACTTAGAGACAGAAATTGCAACAGAACAAGGTTAAAGGCAAAACAAACCTGCTTCAAGGTTATTTTTTACAAGCTCAACAAGCCCCTTTACAGCTTTAACACGAGCTCTCAGAGCGTCAAAATCTCCATCATCAGCAAGTTCAATATTTTCAAATAGTTTCAAGCATTTGTCTGCAATAGCTGATGAAGCATCATCCTATATATGAAGAATCATCCCCAGATAACATTGTTCCAAATAACTCAATTCGACACGAGAAAAAGAAAATATCAGTTGGAACCAATAATTACAACTTTACATGAACATTTACCAGGTCTAATTCAAGATGAAGTCCAGCAAGTGCTTCAAGAGCAGCAACTACAAGAAAGGCAAGAAGAAAGAAATCACATCCAAAACACGAATCCCTTTGAACCAAGGTTAACTAGGCTAAAAGAATGAACTGAAAACCCTAGGAATGAAACCTTTACCTTTAATATCAAGAGAGCAATGAGCTAAATCCTCAATACGTTGAAGCTTATCTACAGCATTATGAATTTCACCTCTAAAACACCCAAAATAGGCAATTATTAGGCCATGAGCAATTCAAATCAATAATAACCAACCTATGAATAAAAAAAAAATGATAAATGAACCAGAAAGAAAACCTTTCAGCAAACAAGGTAGACATAGCAAGTAATACCGCTCCCCTGGAGTTATCGGCGTCTCGGCCGTCACTCGACTGAGTAGAAAGGCACTGCTCCATAACCAGAACACCTTGTGCGTACGATTCGTCTAATTATCACATTAACAAGATTACCGACCTAAAAATTCATATAGATTTTCGACATGGAAACGAAACGAAAACAACTATTGAAGCAGTAAGAATTAAGAAACAAGACGAAATAATGAAATCAAATGCGAATATGGACCTGATTTCTGAGACCTAGCGAGAGAGAGAGCGTAATTGATCATCTGAAGAGTGACCGGGGTCGCATTTGGGCGGCCCGTTCCAACGTGAAGTGATCTCAACGGCGAAGCTAACCATGAGGTCGACGGAGGAGGAAGAAGAGAGAAACTGGAGCCGGAGCCCAATCTCGCAGTTCGAACGGCGGCGACGGCGGCGGTCTTTGACAGTTGAACGGCGACACGAATCATAGCAGGCAACCAGAGAAACGGTGTTCGAACCAAAGTTTTGGCTAATTTTGCAAAATCCTAAATAGAAGACAACGAGCGCTTGAAATCAAAGCCAAATGAGAAATTTGGTTTTTTTTTTTTTTTTTTTTGCTTTCTTTTCAATAAATATGAATCCATAATGTTTGGGTTAAGAAAATGAATGTCGATTTAATTCAACTAACCTGAGTTTAGTATTTCAGATTAGTAAATTTAGTTTGAAACAAAAGAAATTGTGAGTTCGATTGGTTATTGAACTAAAAAAATCAATATACCAAATATTGATTTTTTCACTTGAATTACATGAAGATATGTGTGTTCTATTTTCACTTTTAGACTCCATATCCTTGTTAATTTAAAAAAAAAAAAAAAAAACAATTTAGCTTACTACAATGAATATTTCATCAGTTTTATGCTCTCATAGATGTCAACCTTTCTGGTTGAATTACAAATTTTTAAAGTTTGTGTGATAATTTTTTTCTTTTTGAAAACAACATAAGCTTAAAAACAATTCAAGCCACCCCAATCATGGAGAATACACTCTTCAATCACCATAGAAGCGACATGCAGGGGGAGATTTCCCGCCTAAAAAAACATCCAAATCATGATCATCACGAGAGTTTGAAAAAAACAAATACATCAAGAATTGAGTGGAATAGAGCTTAGCTAACAAATCAGCAGCTCGATTACAATCCTTACTACTAAAAGAAAATGAAATGCCCCTAAACCGGGAATCATATCCCTAATATCAGCAACGATATTGCTGAGTTCAATAAAATCTTGGGAAACGCCATTTAAGATACAAATGATCGCTCTAGAGCTGATTCCATGAAGATACTAAGAGGTAACTCAATACCGCAATCTAATATGTGGTGCCCCTCTCAAATGGCCAAACACTCCATCACCATTGCAACTCTTTAAATCTACCTTTTGCACCCCACAATTTGGGCACACCCCAGTTGTCATGAACCAGCCACCCAACACCACCACTGCAGCAACCTGCATTCCATGAGCCATCAACGTTAAGCTTCCACTCTTCGATTCTCGGCAAGTGGAAAGAACCTACGACACTCGAAGCACCAATTAAATTAATAGAATTTGATATTAAATTAAGTAGAGTCTCTTTGTTGGCCTTCATGATGCTATGATACACAGAATTACGAAATTTTCAAAGATGTCAAATTAGAATTAAAACTTTCAACCAATCATCTTTGGGGATCTTTGCACAAATCACTTGCCAAAAGCTTCCCCCGAATCAAATGGCTTGAAGAAAGTAACAAAATCCGTTAGTTTCTTTAGCCTTCCCGCATCAAGTACAACTATCATTGATATCCACTCCCTTTGGATTGGATGTTTGCTTTGGATGGAATCAAATTTTTTAAAACATTCCAAGCTCCCATTTTGATCTTTGGCACAATATCAACCTTCCAAAAGGATTTCGAAAGATTTGCAATTAAAGAATTAAGAAATTTATTATATGGATTAATTTTAAATTTTAATAAAAATAACGGCTAAAATTAAATATTTGAAAGTACATGTATCAAAATATAAAAAGGTCCCAAAATACATCGAAGCTTCACTAAATGGTATTTAACTTTTGATGTTCTTAAAAATTAAGCAACCTACTAAATATTGATTTGAAATTTATCTTAGTGAGTTGCAAACTTTTAGTTGTGTGTCTAACATATTCATGATTTTTTCTAAAATAATAATAATATTAAATCGATGACTTATTGGACACTGAAATAATATTTTAAACTTATGAAATACAAAGTTGAAATTCGAAAAGGTTAGTGGCATCGGTTTGATCCTGAAATTCGATATTTCACTCTTATTTGTTCAACACTAGTAGTACATTTCATGTAGAATTTATCCCCTCTCTCAATTTGAACTAAAAAAAAAAAAAGTTGAAAGCGTATAGACCTATAGCCACAATATTGAATCTTCAAAAAAATACTAGACAAACTTAAAAATTCACCAATTAAACTTGTAATCAAACTCCCATTTTATAACCTTGAATTGTTATTTTTTCCTTGATAATATTCAAGCATTCCCATTCAAAAGATGCCCAGATAGCATAACTTTAACAACATCAACAAAACAACTGTTGTGTTTCCTATAAAAAAAAAAAGTTAAGAAAATCAACAAAACAACTATTTTGTTCATTCCATGTATGGTCTCTCTCACTTACAATCATCCAATGAGAATATATTTAATATATTTTTTAGATAATGAGAATATAATATAAGGTTGCTAATAACTGAAAAGGAGCAAGCAACAATATTTAAAATTGTGAGACAATGAAAAGCATGAAATGAAATTCAAAACTTCAATATTCATCAAACAACTTTTCTCTTTTTGAACAAGCCAAGCAATCGTTTCCATGAAACAAATGAACACTTTTTTGCATGTACACTTGAGAATCTGCTTGAGTGGAAATGAATTTCATGATCATAGAGTTTAAGAAATCCCTCATCCTTTAAGGAAAGAGCATATTTCAAGGAGGAAAATCTAGCAAAGTGAAGCACTATTTGAGCTAAACTCAAGCTAGATCTCTTTTCAAAAGTTGAAAATTGTATTATAGTGATAGACAGAGAATGCCCTCAACTTGAAGGAATGGATAAATCCCTATACAGTGAAAGTTGAAAGTGGAAGTTTAAATAATAGTTCTCTTCCCAAATCTCTGTCATTCAAATCACAAACAGCTAAATGTTTTGAAGTTTCATCACCATTCAATTGCCAGTCAGCTCATAAGTCTCAGATCATGCATTCCTTTCTATTTCCCATCTTCTGTTTAGCAATCTGCATCTCTGTTACAAGTAAGTGGGCGGTCTTGAAACGTTTCTTATTTCGATAACTTCCCTACTCATTTCATGCACTAAGACTCTTTTATGCTTAGCTCAACAGAAATTGACATATATCTTGTCGTTTAATAGGTCGCAGGTTCAAATCCTAAATGCAAAAATACTTTTTTTTTTCTTCTTGCAGATGGAGAACAACTCATTGTAATAAACAACTGCAAAGAAACTGTCTGGCCAGGAATACTTGGCAATACAGGCCACCAGACACCAATGGATGGTGGTTTTCATCTCGGCCCAAGAAAGCACGTAGTTGTCGAAGTGCCGAAAAAGTGGTCGGGCAGGATTTGGGGCAGGCAAGGCTGTTCTTTTAACCACGAAGGCAAAGGCTCGTGTGACACCGGAGATTGTTCGGGCAGATTACATTGTAGAGGCACTGCTGGTGTTCCTCCAGCAACTATAGTTGAATTAACTCTAGGATCATCTATGTCACCCCTGCATTACTATGATGTAAGCTTGATAGATGGCTTCAATTTGCCTCTTTCAATGAAGCCGATCGGGGGCGGGATTGGCTGCGGCATAGCGTCCTGCGATATCGATGTAAACATTTTCTGTCCATCAGCATTGGAGGTGAAAAAAAATGGAAAAGTGGTGGGCTGCAAGAGTGCCTGTTTAGCCATGCAATCAGCCAAGTACTGCTGCACAGGGAAGTTTGCAAACCCCAAAACTTGCAGGCCTACACTATTTGCTCATTTGTTCAAAGCCATGTGCCCCAAGGCTTACACCTACGCTTTCGACGACCCTTCGAGCCTTCGTAAATGCAAGGTTTCACGGTACGCCATCACGTTCTGTCCTTCCATTTGAGGACGATTCCAGGTTGCTGCAAGAAGAAAAAGTCTAGTATGACTGTCCAAAAATAATGCCTTCCTACAGAACTACAAGTTCTAGTGGTTTATTCAACCATCCTACGTTTTCTATCTTTATTCTGTTAGTTACTCAGAGAAATAGAGTCCAATGAGTATATGTTGAAGATTTTGTGTCAATAATATAGATATCATGTTGCAGAGAAATCATATTAGTTCATCTTTGTTTTGGCTACAAAATTCTATTTACTGTTTTTGAGCTTCCAGTTCAGAATTCCATCAGGACTAAATAAAACATATAATCCTAAAGAAGATATTGACCAAATGAAAACATTGTGTGTAAAATTTAATTTGGTGTTTGTAATGTTCCCTCAACAGGCAGCTTTCAGTAGAGATTTACATTAATTTCAATATCTTGTGATTCTTGTGCAAAAAAGAGCCCACAATGAATATGATCTCCCCGATTCTTTAGAGAGAAGTTAGATAAAATTCATGGTCAAAACAAAACAATACAGAAGGAAAAGAATGAATTATTCCACGATCAACATGAATAATTCACAAGAACCATTTCCTTTGATCCTTCTTATTATCAAACACAAGCAAGCTCTATTTGAGATTTTAACAGAAGGCGAAATCCAATTTCAAGAAACCAAAAACTGCATAAATTCAAAGCTGACTAGATAACCTGAAATTTAAACAAACAAAATCAGTATAAAACATTACTAAATTTGTAGTTAATAATAATAAAACATTCGTTTTATTCAAACCAACTTTGAACCCATTGTTGGTTTGAGGAAGATTGGCCTCTCAAAAACACCATCTAGCATTTCTTGAACTTCCTTTTGTTTGTTTGAAACAAATTAAATCTTCAGTTCATAGAATAGTTACCAACGGCATGAGATTTTAGAGATTTAACAGTGTCTCCCTAGAAACCATCTTAGATTGGCCTCGTGGTCAAATAAAGCTCCAGTAAATCATAAAGTATTTGCTTCAATTTATGGTAGTCACTATTTAAAAATTAATTTTTTGAAGGTTACCTTGACAACTAAATGTAATAGCGTTGGTCTGGACGACTGTCTTTCGAAAATAATCGATGAACGCGTAAGTTGGCTTGACACTTGTAGATATTAAAATAGGGTTTTAAATGGAAAGGAGACAATCAAGAATTTATGTAACGTGAGAGTTTATGAAAGTTTTTGAATTTTTTAGAATTGTTCTATCTAAATGTGAGATTGGATTAGCCTTTTAATAAACTCTCACATACTCTTTATACACCATAAATAAAATCAAATATTTTTAGTTGATACTTCAATAATAGTTAGTTATTTGCATATGTTTTGAATCTCATTTTTTACTTATTTTTAAAATAGATCAATTTAAGAAAAAAATTTATAATAATCACTTCTTCAATATTACTAAATTTTAAAATTAGATTAGTTGTTAGTCTGTGTATGTCAAAATTTGTTATTCTAACTACTAAAATTGAATATTATTTAGGTCTTGTTTGGTTTGCCATTTGGAATCTGGGGATTTGGAAATCGTTGTTTGATAAATATAAAAAGTGTGGGACTTGATTCGAGAGATTTGATTATTTGATTTCGAGGGTTTTGAATAATGCAAATTTCGAGGATTGAAATTCAGGAGTTTGCAAACTCTCTTTCTCGTGTGAAATAAAAATAGAGTGCATATTTCGTCGAAATTTCAAAAAATTTTAATGGAACCGATCAAATAAACCCTAGTTCCAAAAAAGACATATTATGTTTATCTTTTTTTTAAAAAAAAAATCTATTTAAAGTTAATTGGTTTTTCCTTCTTTTTATGTTTATCATCTAATTTATTAGGTATATATTTTATTTATATTTATAATTTAAATAAAAATACGAAAATGGTTTTAAAAGGGGAAAATAGTTTTTTTTTTAACACATTTTTTTATACCGTTTGAAAAAAAAAAAAAAAAAAAACTTGTTAGAAAAAAAATAATGGTAAACTATCTCTTTTTCATATTCTTTGCTTTATATGATCCAATATTTATATAAAAAATGTTATTACATAATTCTTTTGTTTTCAACATTCTTAGGAGATCAAATATTTTTTTTATTTAATGAAACCATCTAAAATTATTTAAAAATATGTGATCATCTTTTATTTATAAAAAAAATATATAATAAATTTTGATAATTCAAAATCAAAATAGACTATAAACAAAATATAACATTATTTTAAATATTTTATTAGCATTCTATTCCGAAATATCAATCCAGCAAACTATACATTGTGGGGAGTTTGATTACGATATTGAATTCTTTTGAAATAAATATAAATTTCATAGAGTAAAACTTGACTAAGGGTGGATACGTATGATGAAAAAAATTACCACTATTTTAGACTACATCTTTTTATTTTTTTAAAAAAATTGACGATGAAGAGAGAAATACTAAAAATATATAATTTTGTAATTCAAAATAGTGATAAATATTTTTAATTACTTACCTAACCTAAGTAAGTATTGCTCAACTTCATATATGTTTTTTTTTTCTTTTATATTTTCCCTTTCTCGATAGACCCAAAAAGAAAAGGGTTAGGAGCGTAAACTCCACGGTTTGACCAGGGACGCGCGTTGGCGGTTGAACGCTCAACTCAAATGGTTTATAACCTCCATTTTTGTCTGCTCAGAATCTGTCTCTCGATTTTACTACACCCCACTGAAAAAGGCGAAGCTTTTCTGCAATTTCTTCATCTTTCTTCCATTCTAGGGCGATCATTTTGGGATTCTTCAAGTTTGTTGGCGTCCCTTGACTTGCGAGCATCGAATTCGAATCGGGTAATTTCAATCTCTTTATCAAACTTTATATAATTAGGGTTTATTCTGCAAAGGGCTTAGATCAATTTATGGATTTGATGGAATCAAATCTTTGTAACACAGATGTAATCGGTTCTCCCCGGTTCGGGCTCGGGCCCTAGATTCGGTCCATTGTCCTGATTTTGGTGGATAATTCGTTGAAGAATTTAGGTTTCCGCCGTCTCTGTCTTCGGTTGATCGTCCATTTCCAGCAACTGCGATGCATTCCGACCCAGACCGCTTCGTCCCGAGATTGCGTCGAAGCCGAAGAAGCGGTGAGGATCGCTCCCCTTTCAGTCGTATTGTTGTTCTACGTGATCCATCTAATGTTGGCGGTATAAATAATAATAATGGTATTGGAGGTGGAGGAAATTATGAGATTTATTATGATGATGGTACTGGGGCTAGCCTACGCCCTTTGCCTTCTAATGTATCCGAATTCTTTGTAGGATCGGGATTCGATCGACTTCTCGAACAATTGGCGCAGTTGGAGGTGAATGGGGTTGCCCCATTGGAACACCCACCAGCTTCTAAGGCTGCAATTGAGTCTTTGCCTGTGGTTAAGATTGTTGCTAGCCATGTGCCTTTGGAATCGCAGTGTGCAGTGTGTAAGGAGCTGTTTGAGCTCGATTCGGAGGCTCGAGAGATGCCATGTAAGCATATTTACCATTCGGATTGTATACTTCCTTGGCTTTATATCCGGAATTCATGTCCTGTTTGTCGGCATCAGTTGCCTACGGATGTGCATAATAGCAGTAGGATGAGCTCCCCTGCGTCGGCCGAAGAAGTTGTTGGATTGACACTTTGGAGGCTTCCGGGTGGAGGATTTGCTGTTGGGAGGTTTACTTGGGGTAGGAGAGCTGAAGAACATGACCTTCCTGTTGTTTACACTGAAATTGATGGTGGTTTTAGTACCACCAATGGTGTTCCAAGGAGGATTACATGGGCTGGCGAAAGGAGATCAAGTGAAAGTGGTGGTTTTCGTCGTAGTTTTCGCAATTTCTTCTCCCTGTTTGGGAGGTCTAGAAGTTCATCCCGCCATTCTAGCTCGGGGCCTGGTTTAATGTGAACAGGCTTCTCTAATGCATTATTCAATAGTAGCTCAATGGGGAACAATCAACCTATGGCGTCCGGAGGCAAACTATACTTTTTCTTCTTAGTTTTATATACTTATAGAGAGGTTCAATTCCAACCATGTACTCTTTTTTAGAAATTGTGTGATACTGGTCACTTAATAGTCTTCCTTTTGGTTGACGATGTAAAGATGTACAACTTTTGTTTTACTAGGTGTATATAGTATACATCAAAAAGAAATACAGTATTCGATGAAGTAAACGTAATTGACAGGAGAATTTTCGGCATGGTGGAAGACAAGTATATGTAGAGATAAAAGGGAGTTGTGTACAATCTTCCTGATCAAGGGTTTTTGGCAGTTCAAGTATTTTGATGTTAGAAGGAAAGAGATGGCTAAGGAGTTCTTGTTGATGTCTTGTAGTCTTTTTTTTTTCTTTTTTTTCTTTTTTTTTTATGCAATGTAACATTGTAACTTCTCTGCAAAGCAGGTTTTATCCTTCAAATATGAAATCTACTGTTTTTTAGAACGTCTGTATCCATTATCCCTACATGGTTTCAAGTTAAGTTTCATCTCTATGACTTTGCTTTGTAGCATACTATTTCTGTTCTATGATTATTCTTAAGAAACTCTTATTGTCTCTTTCATTGCCTTACCTTTCAGCTTACACTTATCAATACTCTCTCCACTTGAAGTTCATAGCTTCTCTCACAGATTTCAGATCACTCAAGTATCAAAATTACCCCTATACTTACTATCTTTCTGTCTCTGAAGATCCATTCTCTTTAAGGAAGGTAGATCTACAAAGCTGATAGGTGGGAATAATTTGATACTCAGGTAAAGTTTATTTTGTTTAATTTAATTACATGGAACTTGGAAGAACTTTTCATTTAGGATCAGCGCTTTGTATAATTAATGCATCATTATCAAATCCTTGCTGGTTTACTAAAAAAAGGCTCTTGGCTCTAGAAAGTTCAAGTATTCATGGGCTTACTGGTTTGAAACATTTATGCACATTTGTATTATGGCCAACAATATGGTGATATCATCTTCTATTTTTCCTATTTTTTGTGTATACCTCTGAGTGCTCTTTGCATTCACTTCTTTGACTTTTCTAACGAGGCAACTGTTTGAATTTACTAAACTTGATTATCAAAGTAACCTATAGGACATAAAGTTTCATATGCATTGCAATTATAGTTTGGACTTATTCTCTCTAGACCCTGACTAGACCTGACCACTAGGTCGACCCATTATGCTTCACCAATATGCTTGATATCATCAAAATCTTTTAAGGACGTCACTTTGATGCATGTGCAACTTCAAGAGCTTTCTAGTTCCATATCAAAACCAAATGTACCTTTATTCCAAGTTTAGATTCCTTTATGCTACCAACCAGACAATACCAAAGTGCTATCTTACTTGAAAGTGAGCACACAACAGGTTGTACTCCTCTTTTCATATCTTGAAAGTGAACTACCAAAACACACATCAGATGGTGATTGTTAGGAGAAGGAATGAAAGTATTTCTTTTGTTTGGTATAAGAGAAGTAAGTTCACTGGTCCTAGATCCTTTTTTAAAGGCCAACAAGACCAATAGCTCAACTCACCCACATAAGTGTGTGCCACTTGACCCATGACTAAAGGGTCGCCAACAAGATCAATAGCTCAATTCACCCGCATTAGTGTGTGCCACTTGACCCATGACCAAGAGGTCACGAGTTAGAATCTCCCATCCTTTTTTAAATTTGTATTTCTTAGGCTGGTAACTGGTTCCTGTCTGGCATGTCATTTGCTGTGATGGTTGGATTTTTGTATTGATATCACAGCGTAGATGACAAAAAGGCACAATCAGATCAAGATGAATCAAAGAGTTTGGTTATGACATTGGAAATGGAGGTTCTTTGTATGATGCAAGATGAAGGCTTTTCATGTCTTTGTCTTCTAACCCTTTTGGATTTTGTTTGTGACAAGAGACTGGACTATATGCACGTTCCACTTGAATAATGCAGAAGATGTTTGCTTTTACTTAGCCGCGAGAGGTTAAAAAATTATGGTTCAGGTATTTTGCTGCCCAAGTTATAGAGTATTTTACATATTTTTTCCAGTTTGGTTTTTTTTTTTAAGGTGGATTTGGGTATTCTTAGCTTACGATATTATGTTGGATCAAATTTATAATTTGCCCTCATTATAATTTTCAAAATTGGCATTTTGAAAGAGTATGAGTTGAAGGGTGTCGGAATCCGCTAACCAGAGTAGTAGCTGAACGCAGTATTAATATATTTGTGTAATCAGAATGTCATGGGCTTGCATTTTGAAAGGATAAGAGTTTAAGGGAGTGTCAGCCACCGACAAAAATGGTAACTGGGCGATATTAGTGTTCTCTTATGTTTAAAATGTCATAGGTTTGTATTTTGAAATAATAAGAGTTAAAGAGAATAGCGGTCACTGACAAGAACAATAGTTTAGTAGTATCAGTAACATGTTTTCATGATCAAAATGTCATGGATTTGCATTTTAAAAGGATAATAATCGAAGGGAGTGTCAGTCGTCAATAAGAGCTGTAGTTGAACTGAATCAGAAGCGAAAATGTCAAAGGTTTGAATCTCCCTAAACCCATCTTTCCAAAGAGTGTCGGTCACTAAAATTGGATTCAAATTGAGCCCTAAAAATGAATGAACTCAATCCAGATGGTGGGCCATCCTTATCTGCAAAAGAAGGAGAATCAGAACCTGAAATCCAACATAGCCTTATCCACATTTCAATTTCAAATCATCTCTCTATATCCATAATCCCCATTCAAAACTTACCAAAACATAAAACAAAACCTCGATCCATCTTCTCATTCAGATTCAATTTCAGCCCTCGATCATGGCATCTTCCTTGTATTCATTTCCTCGCATTTCTTCTGCAGAACCCATCAAGCATTCGGCCGCCGCCCCTTTTCCGCCCTCCAACCACCCGATGAGACCGGCGGCGCTGTCCCTCCGCCAAAGTGGCTGCAAGAAGAAGAGAACTTCTACCATTGTCGCCGCCGTTGGCGACGTCTCCGCCAACGGCACCACCTATTTGATCGCTGGCGCCGTCGCTGTGGCTCTCGTCGGAACCGCCTTCCCTATCTTATTCTCTCGCAAAGATCTGTGAGTCAAATCTCTATTACTAATAAAACGATAATAAAATTAGGGAAAAACAGGATTTTTTTTTTTTTTTTCCTAAATCAAAATTATTAAAAATATATATTTAGTTATTTATGTGACGTAAAATAGTGTCACAATGTGGCTTAATGAATAGGCTTATCTTATACATTTATGGGTAAGAAATTTTTTCTCTTAAAATTATGATCAACAAATGCTGCTTAATTCCACGTCATTTTTAAAATGCTTAGTATGCAGAGCATAAAGTTAATTTGAATGTAGTTTCTCAATTTAATCCAAACAAACTATTCTAGTCAATCACTACACTAGCATTCTTACCCATTCGAATAATGATGTTAAAACATTTATGAAAAATTAAGGTTAAGTATTCAAAAACTTTTGAAATGTAGATTTATTTTTTAAATAATTGAAAAAAGTTAACAACTCAACCGACATAGTGAATATTATTAAAAATCACATGATTGTGGTTCGAGTCCTCCATACTTCAAAAGGGAAAGGTATATATATATATATATAGGAAAAATTATTTTTTTTAGTTCCTAGATTTAGAATCTTAGTCTTTATATTTCAAAATTGAATACATTTAATTTTGGCATTTTAATAATGTTCTCTTTTAAATTTTGTGTATTTTTTAATTTATTTTATTTTAAAATTTAAATTCACGTGAAAATTAAAATAATTACTTCATTAATATTTTTAAAATTTAAAATTAATCTTACAATTATATTTAGTTTACTTTACTTTATTTAGGTAACTAATGATTTTGTTAGACTACATTGAAATTGGACTCACACTTAAGTATAAAAGGGTTCACTTTTCAAATATAGAGAATACATAAGAAACTTAAGAACCTAAAACGTATTTGAAAATGTATTTTTCCCTATAATATGATTTGGCCATATTTGAAATGTAATTGTCACGTGTCATTTTTTTTTTTTTTTTTTTGTTCAACACCGTGGATGTTGAAGACCAAAAAAAATCGAATTTTTATCCTTTTAATGAAGATATGTACAAATAAGTTTTCTTTAGTTCATAAATAAGTTTATTCCGTAAATTATCCCATTTGACTCCTACTAAATATGATGTATTACTTGCCGGTTTTTTCTTCTAAAAAATCTTAATTAAAAAAAGAAAAAATAAAGAATACAGATGAAAATTTTAATGGCTAATGGCTAGCTAGAATCTTAATAATGTTTCCCTTCCGTAGAAAATTATTGTTAAACAAAATAACAAATTTCATTAAAGAAGGTTTAAAAGGGCTGCTAAAATTTTTGTGACCGTGGTCCTCCACAGTTGTCCGGAGTGCGACGGCGCAGGGTTTGTCCGGCAGTCGGGGGCGGCGCTGAGGGCAAATGCAGCTCGTAAAGACCAAACTCAGATTGTTTGTGCTCGTTGCAATGGCCTTGGCAAGCTCAATCAAGTCGACAAATAAATTTAAAAGGTTTAAATACTATATTCATTTTTTATATTTTGAGTTTTATTCTATTTTGATCCTCAAACAACTTCAGTCCATGTACATAAAAAAATAAAATAAAATAAAAAAACTTAAAATTCCTTCTTATGATAAGTTTTTGTTAAAAACTAAAATTTAAATATATGTTCAAATTTTGTTCTTATTTGTACTAAAGTTATGGGAATTTTACATGTATAACAAAAATACCAAAAAAATATTAGTTATAGCCTTTTCTTTAAAAAAATAATAATAATTACGTAATGTAGTAGAAAATTGGGTCGATCTCGATAAAGTGACCAAAATACCCTTGCTTCAACCAATTCGCTAACAACTTTCAATCAATTCGTTGATAGTATCTAGCAGGGTCAAAATTGAAAAAAAAAATTCCTAAAATTATTAATATTATTGGTCAAATTTCATTAATATTAACTTCAAACTCATATTATGAACTAATTTTAAGTTTTTTTGTTTTAAGTATATGGACTAAAATTTAACAATTAAAAATTTATGGATCAAAATAGAATAAAACTCGAAATATAAAAGCTAAAATAGTATTTAAACCTACCTTAAACTTGCTTTTTGTGCAGCTTTGGTGTCATTATTAAATATACATACTTTATTAATGTGATTGTAATAATGTATTTGAGACTTGTATAACATCCTTTTTTTTTTTAGGTATAACATCTTAGTCCCCTATTTCACACCCTAATAATTTAGTTCCCATACCTCCTCAAAAGAATGTAACAATTATATGTTTCTTCAATTAATTTTTTTATCATAAATTTAAATGGAAATAATAGTACATAAGTGCAGGAAACTGTGATTTTGATGGAAAACTAAAGCTGGACGAATTATTTTCACCTGTTTCAACAACTACAAAAAAGTTTCATGTCTAAGAACATTGTTGAAAGAAGATATATATAAAATCTTAAATATTATAAATAACAAATTACAGACCAAAAATATGTTTTAACAAATAAAATAGTTGCAAATCTTCACGTCTTTGGTATATTATACCATTGGTTTTATGTTTAACATTCGTGTGACAATCTTAAGAATACCATTGTGTATGATCGATCTACCATAATATTACGTCTTTAAAGTGCAACCTTCTTGACAGAGACTTAGATCTCTCCAAGATATATTTTTTCTTTGGAGGTTGCATGTTCAAAACTTACAAGTGAATAAAATTTTTATTATTTATGAATTAAGTTTGCTAATTCTCAATTATAAATAAATATACACTATTGTAATTAGAGATGTCCACGGGGTGGGGCGGGGCCGGGGAATGGCTTCCCGTCCCCGTCTCCGCCACCTAATTTAATCCTCGTCCCTAGAAAAATTTCCATTTTTTTCCTCGGGGATCGGGGCGGGGGATCCCGGCGGGGCATTGGCGGGGTCGTATTCCCCGCGGGGATTTTTTCTTTTTTCTTTTTTTTTTTTTACATTTTTTAAATATTTTTTTGGACAATACTTTTAAATAATTAGATTTTCTTAGAAAATATCTATAAATTTTAACTATAATGTTAATTATTAAAGAAAAATATTCATAAAAATAGACATTTCTAATTGTAACGGCATAAATGTTTAGGAATAACATATAAAAGTTGTTCCCATGATTGTTGCACGAAATTTTCATAAAAGCTAGAAAAATTCACGCATAATGAAGATGACTTCCTAAAATACTTTAATGGGTGTTACAGGTACATTCATTTTAAAATCCACAAAAACGATTTAATGAACACATGCAATTTCCAACAAAGACTTGTAAAATCATAAAACACAGCCGATAGTTCAAAAACATACAAAATATGGTTTGGGATCCCGATAATTTAAAATAAAAATAGTTCAAAGAGTTTAAAACATAAAGTTCGACAAAAAGTAAAAGTAATGCGAAAAGGAAAAATGTCGACGATATGTCCATGATCGTTGTAGCTTCCAGCCTAGCCACCTCAGAATGGGTTAATACCTGAAAAATGTAAAAGGGTGAGTATATCGAAATATACTCAGTAAGGAGCACTGCCATGGGGTTTAACATGTAAGTAGAAACAAGTTAGAAGATACGAAAATTGAAGCTAAGTGCCTCGCACATGTGTACCCGGCCCATAGGCCGGTCACAAGCAAACAATGTTAAACAACGGCGTGCAAGCTGTGAGCAAAGGTATATTTGAATACCAGAAAATCATCGACCTCTTGTCAGGGGAGGACCACGAGTGAGGGAAACACGCAGGATCCCTAATCCTCGGGTCAGGACACGTCTCATACCATGTCTGCAGAGACATACATAAATGCCTAGGGGTAGCCTGACCTATGACAGGGACCCCCCACGCTTCCATTACGCAACTCTGATAGCATATCAACAAAGACATACACGAATGTCTCGGGGTAGCCTGACCTATGTCAAGGACTCGCCAAATTCTCGGGAGAACCATCTGTCACTCTAGTATGAGCATGTGAAGGATCGCCTGTCCGCGAAACACCGTCCACTCGATCATGCTTTACTAAACTTCTTGGGAGGACCATCTGCCACTTTAAGTATAAGCATGTGAAAGATCGCTTGTCTCCAGAACACCGCCTACTAAATCATGTTGTAACAACTACATGAGAGGACTATCTGTCACTCCAATATGGGCATGCGAAAGATCGCCTGTCTGTAGTACACCGTCTACTCGAACATGCCTCATCAAACTTCACATGAGGACCATCTACCACTCCGGTGTAAGCATGCGAAGGATCGTCTGTCTACAAGACACCGTCCACTACTTCACATGATTTTAAGCCACATAACCCGGGTCATTGTAGAGTTCCTTCCCTTCCCAACGACTCGATCGAACCATCAAAAGAACCCAACGAGCTAAACAACGAATCTCGAGAGTCTCCTAAATGAAGAAACATGAATAGAAGTCAACCAAACGCGCAAACGAAGTACAATTAGCCAAAACAGAGCTCACCACGCAAATGGGATCAAAGTGCCATAAAAACACACGGATCATACCTTATTTTCTTCGTCTCGATGCCTTGATTTCAGATCTAGTCTTGGAATCACGAACGAACCCTCTAACTCTGTAAAACTGAAAAACAAGAAATGGGTTTGAAACCTTCCTTACTGGAAAACGCCATTCATGGTGGTGTAGAAGCTCGAAAACAAGATATAAAAGAGGAATTACTTACCCAAAAGGAATAGAGTGAAAAGGACGAGGGGAAACGAATAAAACTCACTCTGACGGCACACGTCAAAGAAAGGTGGTTCGCGACTGCTTGTCATGAAGTACAGAAACTCGCGCTCCTCACAACAACAGATAGCGAAGACAGAGGGAGCTCGGGCGGAGGGAACACACGCTGAATTGGCAGAACTGGTGGTCGACGGGGCTAAGACTCGATGGTCGTCACTAGCTGGTCAGAAAGAGAAACAGACGTCGGCGAACAGATCAACGAGGCCACCAACAGTTCGATTGAAAAACACGACGGCAGTTCTGGTTTGCGATCAGTGTGTAAGAGGAAGATGCCCAAGCGATGCACACCACGTGTTGACGATCCAACGACACTAAAGATGGATGCTGATCCAACGGCTGAGAGGAGACGCTGAACGAATGGCTCAGATTGATCCTTTCCTTTCTTGCAACTTTTGACACGCTGTTGGATGGGAAATGGCTGGGAAAATGGGTTTTGCGGCTGAGAAAATAAAAGAGGAGGGAGGAAAAAACAACTACATTTATTTCAAACACATTTTTCTCTTTTATGTATAAAAACTCCAACCTTAAGTTCCATTTAAAAACTTTCAACTCTATAACTCAAAATAGCAAAACTCTTAGGCCTTGCTTGGTTTGCGGGGTGGGATCCAGATTTCTCGAAATCTTGATTCCCCGAAATCTAGTACCGTAATCAAATTCTCCGGAATCTTGATTACGGTGTTTGGTTTGTTGTATTGATACTCCAAAAAAAAAAGTTGTTTGGTTTGTTTAAAAGATTAGGTTTCCAAACCCCCAAATTCCAAACCCTCGAAATCAAATTTCACACTTTTTACATTTACCAAACAATGCCTTAAAGAGGGATAAAATATACCTGTGCATAAATTTTAAAACAACAATGTTGAATTGAAAAAAACAACTTTTTAGTTTAGGAAAATGGCTTGAGGTCATAAAGAAAAATGATTGACTTAAATATAATTTAAACTTCAAAAAAGAGATTAACTAAGTTCAATATTTATAAAAGAAATTAAATTTAACTCAACTAACCAATATTTCTAGAAAACATTAGGGATGTTACTGTTAGATATTTTATGCATAACATGAATCCTAAGATCTTAAATAACATGATTATTACGATGACATCGTGATTCAAGAACCTTTTGATTCAAAAAAGAACGGTTGTTGATGTTGAACCCTTTTAACAATTGCCTCAATAGAAGAAATTGGTTTCTCTCTCCTTGCCTATAAGCTTGAATGTATTTTCAAGCTATCTTAATGCTTCTTTCTCTTTCACTTTCACCCATTTGAGATGGACAAATGTGTTCCTATTTATAAGTATAGGGAGGACCAATGTATGCCTTCATTTAAACATAAGTTTATCTTTCCATCAAAGTTAACTTAAAAGAAACATAAATTTAAATGAAGTGAAACTCAATTCTCATAAATTTTAGATAAATGAAACTCACATTTCATAAACATTTCTCAGAAACTTGAGAGAAATATAACTCACCTCTCATAAACATTTCTTATAACATACCAATTGGAAAACGTATGTGATTTTCTAAATAGACTATATTAATAAAGAATACAAGTTTCATTCTCAACGAAGAATGAAACGTTTGATATTTTCCAACAGCCTCCCACTTGGTCGATAAGAAAATCCATAAGTGTTTTCGTATTAATTTCATAAGGCACGCATGGTATGCTAAAGACTTCATTAGTTTGTTATAATAAGTGTCTTGGCTAATCTAGTTTTCAATGGGAGTCATAGCGTGTGCATATTATTCTACAACATGCTTACTTCCATGTACTACATTAACAACTTTCATAACTAGGCCATAAATGAGATTAACTTTAATGGTCTCATAATGTCTTTAAGTAAAGACTGTTCTATTTTCATCTTAACATAAATGTAAACACATTAGAAAACAGAAGTAGTAAATTTAAAGAAGAATTAAATATTAAGAGCTCAATAATTAGTATTTGTAAGTGCATAATTAAATGACATAAACAATATTTAGGCACTATATACAAGACCCATACTTTCAGTGTGTCCTTGAAGGTAGTACTTTTGTAAAAACTTGTAAATCTATACTTATTGACTCTACAATAATTTTTTTTTAGTTTAACATCTTGCTTAAGTAATAGATATTTTAAGTCCATGTGTTTTGAACCCTTAGTTATCCTATCATGTTTAGAGAAAAAGGTTGCAGCTTCATTGTTACAATAGACAGTTAATGGCTTAGAGATAAAACTTAAAGTGCCAAACTGTGAGACAAAATTGTGCAGCCATGTTCCCTAAATTGAAGCCTCATAACATGCCACATATTCAGCCATCATAGTGGATCTAAAAAGCAACTCTGATTTTTGGCTTCTCCATGATATTGCACCTCTACATAAAAGATACACATAAACAAGAGTGCAAGTTCTAGTGTTGCAAGGTCTGAGTCTGAATAACCAGTCACCTGTAGGTGACTTGATTTTCTATATGTGAGCATATAATTCTTCGTGCCTTTTAGGTATCTCAGTACTTTCTTTGCAGCTTTCCAATGAGCGATTCTTGGGTTATTTGAAATCTACCTAACATACCAACCGTATGACTAATATCAAGCCTTGTACAAATTTGTGAATACATTAAACTCCCCACAAGAGATGCATATGGATATTTGTTCATTTCTTCTCGTTCCATAGGAGTCTTTAGACATTACTCAAGAACAAGTTTGTCTCCTTTATGTAGCAGGACAAGATTAGAGGAATAATTTTCATGCCAAATCTCTCAAGAATTTTATCAATATATGCTTTTTGAGACAATCCGATAAGTCTTTGTGATCTATCACAGAATATTTCTATGTCTATCACATAGGAAGCCTCACCCAAATCTTTCATTTCAAAATTTGTTGAGAAATAATCCTTAGTTTCACGTAGTAGACCAAGATCACTACTAGCTAATAATATGTCATCAACATACAAAACCAAAATCATGAACTTGCTCCCACTGATCTTGAGATATATACAATGGTCAACTAAGTTTTCTGTAAAATCGAAAGCAGTAATGATTTCATGAGACTTTAGGTACCATTGTCTAGAAGCTTGTTTTAGCCCATAGATTAATTTATTAAGTTTGCAGACCATGTCTTCTTATCCTTCAATCATGAAGCCTTCAGGTTGACGCATATAAACTTCTTCTTCTAAGTCTCCATTTAGAAATGCAGTTTTCACATCCATTTGATGTAACTCAAGATCATAATGAGCTACTAACGCCATGATAATTCTAAGAGAATCTGTCCTAGAGACATGAGAAAAAGTTTCATTATAGTCGATGCCTTTTTTCTGATTAAGACCTTTGAAAACAAGTCTGGCTTTATATCGTTCAATTTTACCATTGCAGTCACATTTGGTCTTGAAAACCCACTTACAACTGCTACTTTTTAAGCTAGAGGCAATTGAACGACTTCTCATACTTGATTATAATTCATAGATTTTAATTAATCTTTCATGGCATCAACCCATTTAGTAGAATTAACATCATTATTGACTTGTGAATAAGAAATTGGATCCTTAATCCCTTCAGATTCTATTAAGTAAAGAAAATAATCATCAAGAATAGCAGATCTTCTTTGTCTATGAGATCTTCGTAAGGTTGTTTCTTGTGGTGCTTCATTATCATTCTGATTGGTGATAATCTCATGATAGAGTTATTTATCATTTATTGAGTTTTCCTCATTGTGAACAGGTTCAACAATTGGGTGGTTCTCAATATCTTGTGAAATAATGGGTAAAATGATGGATACCCTTATTTCATTAATGACTACTTCATGTTCTTTTGTACTCCCACTGATTCCATCATTCTCATAGAATCTGGCATTACCGATTTCAACAATTCTTGTACTATGGTGAGGACAATAAAACCTATATCCTTTGGATTTGTTTAGGTAACCAATGAAGTAACCGCTGACTGTCTTAAAATCTAATTTCTTTTCATTTGGATTGTAAAGTCTAGCTTCAGCTCGACAACCCCAAATTTAGAAATGTCTTAAACTCGGTTTCCATCATTTCCAAAGTTCAAAATGAGTCTTTGGAACGACCTTACTTGGAACCCTATTTAAGATGTAAACAGTTGTTCATAATGCATCCATCCATAAGGATATATGTAAATTGGCATGGCTCATCATTGATCTAACCATTTCCATTTATGTAAGATTTCGCCTTTCAGCTACATCATTCTGCCATGGGGATCCAGGCGTTGTGTATTGTGCAACAATTCCAAGTTTTTGGAGTAGTTTAGTAAAAGGTCCAGGATGTTATCCTATTTGATCATAGGTCCAAGATGTTGTACTGTTTCATCATACCTTCCATAGAATTTACCACTTCTATCTGACCTAATAATTTTCACTTTTCTTTCTAATTGTCTTTCAACTTTAGTAATGAATACTTGTACAACATCTACAGACTGAGATTTTTCATGCAATAGATAAAGATAACAATAACGTGAATAATCATCGGTAAAAGTGATGAAATATTTCTCTCTTCCAAAAGTTGGAACGTCAAAATGTCCACAAATGTCTGTATGTATTATTTCAAGAAGTTGGGTACTTCTTGTGGCTATTTTCTTTGTGTTTTCGTAATTTCTCCTTTAATACAATCAACACAGGTTGTAATATTAGTAAAGTCAAGGTCTGAAAGGACACTATCTTTTACTAATCGTTTGATTCTTTCACTAGATATATGACCCAGCTTTTTATGCCATAAGGAGTAAGAGTCCTTTTTGTATAACTTACATTTAGTTTCTTTATCATGCAAGGTGAGATGGATTTCAACATCTTGATGTTTAAGATTGAGATTATAAAGCCCATCAACTAAAATTCCAGAACCAATAAGACTAGAATTTTTAAACAAAGTGAAATTACCATTTCCTAATTTAAAAGAATATCTAAATTTATTAAGTGCCCTTACTGAAATCAAATTACGGAAAATAGACGGTACATAAAGAGTTTGACATAAGTCTGACTAATAAACGCTAACTAAAATAAGACGAAAGTTCCAATAGCTTCAACTAGAGCTTTGTCTTTATTTCCCATAAAAATGAGTTTTCACTTAGATTTGTGGTTTGGATCGTAATGAATCCCTGCATAGAATTTAAAACATGAACGTTAGCATCTGTATCAATCCACCAAATAGAAGAAGGTACATCAGTAAGAATCGATTCGAAATGACTTACGAAACCCATATGGTTACCTTTTTTTTCGAACCATGCTTTACGCTTAGCGCAATCTGCCTGATAATGTCCAGGTTTCTTGCATAACTTGTAAGCATCATCTTTCTTTTTCTTCTTGGATAATTGAGAACATTCATCAAATTCTGGTGGTCCTTTTTTATGGGTTGAATTATTCTTTTCCAAAAAAATTTTCCAACTCCTCAAGTGAAATTAGCAACTTTAATGCCTTGACCTTGTCTAGACTCCTCTTGAACCAGTTTGTTAGTCAATTCATTCAAACTCCACTTTTCTGTAATAGTGTTATAATGAATTTTGATGGCTCATACTGAGGAGGTAAACTAGTAAGGATGAATTGGACGAGAAATGCATCATCTATAATCAATCCCAAATTCTTAAGTTTGGCATTAATGTTGATCATTTCAATTACATGAGTATTCATTGAGCGAGAACCATCAAACTTCATGGTTACAAGATCTGCCATAAGTTTCCCAGCGAGGAATTTATCAGCAGTTTTGAACCGATCTTCAATGGCTTGCAAATATTCTTTTGCACTCTCGATTTTAGGTAGGGAGGTTTTGATATTGGTATCTATTACCATTCGTAAGAAATAATGCTTAGTCTATTAGATCGTTTTCAATCATTATGAAACTTGTTTTTCTCAGGAGTACTTTCATTAGTGAGTGGAGTTGACTTCTCTTTAAGGAGAGCCGTGTCCAATTCAAGTAAAATCCCAAGGAAAACTCAACTTGCTCTTTCCTTTCTGAGTAGTTGGTTCCATTGAGTTTTATAATAGACGTAGCCATTGAATTAAGAGTTGTAGGTAAGTTTACTGCAAACATAGACTCAATAATTTAGGCTTAAAAAAATGCAATATTTTAGTGTATAAACAACATAATTATAGGTTCTCTTGTGGGTAGTCACCTAAAATTATATACATTATACCATCTTTGGTCATTATATCTAAATGCACATATCTATTGAACAATTTACTTTATTATTGCTTAAATATATGAATTAATTCGTCTGTGGACGAATATTGATTCATGTATTTGGTCAATATGTATTGTTCACATAAAGATGATGTTTATAAGAAAACCAAAGTTGAAACTTATGGAATAAGCTTGTTGTTTGTAACATCAATAAGTCATAACAATAATTTAATAATAATTATCATTATCTTGATTAATTATGTGTTCTATACATCGCTCTGATACACATGTTAGATATTTTATCCATAACATGAATCCTAAGATCTTGAGAGAAATATAACTCACCTCTCACAAACATTTCTTATAACATACCAATTGAAAAACGTATGTGATTTTCTAAATAGACCATATTAATGGAGAATACAAGTTTCATTCTCAATAAAAAAAATGAAACGTTTGATATTTTCCAACAGTTACACGATTATAAAAATTTTGAATAAAATATTTTAATATACTTAAAAGTAACTAGGGTATTACTAACTATGATATTATATTTAAAGTCATTGAAACTAATAGTTAGTGCTATTCATATTTATTTTAATGGTTTGAGAGTGATGTTGTATTTATTAATTTTATTAGATAAATAATAAGTTTTTCTTGCAATCAATATCACATTTCTTGTACATGACCATTGTCAAGGAATGAAATTCAATTTGTTGACCTTAGAGAAATCAAATCAAGCACCAATATACTATATAAAGGGTAAATTATACCAAGGAGTCCATTTGCCAAAATGGATCTCTTCTCAATTTATTTTTAAAAAAGGGTTGTGCCATCTATTGTAGAGACGCCATACTAGTTGAAAATGGTCAAACAATTTTATCTTATACGATGACATCTCTATAAAGATGTAATACAACGTGGTAGTTACACTTAATAGAAAAAGGGCGAAAATTATTCAAAGCGGCATGTTGCATCTCTTGTAGAGACGCAACTACTTTATTGAAATCCAACGTTTGACCGAGTCAGGATTTTACCGCCTTAATTCTAACTCGATTCCTAGCCTAATTTAACCGCTGCCAACTTTTTTAAAATTTATATTATTATTTAATTACCCATCTTTTCCTTATTTTAAAAAAAAAATCAAAAAATATTGCGGAGAGTAAAGTTTAGGGTTTGAGTTTTTTTTTTTTTTTAGATTTTTGTTTCTTGTATATTTGGTGTATGTTTCGTTTTTTAAGCGGCAAATTGTGTTTTTTTTTTCTTTTTTCATTTTTTTAATGACATTTAATTATTTAATTATTTCATTATTTGTTTTCTTTTTTCTTATTTATTTCGGGTATGTTTCGTTTACATTGATGTTTTTTTTTGTGTTTCGAAAAAAAATTGATGTCTTTTTTTTTTTTTTTTAATTACTTTTATACTATTTGGTTATGTAAAAAATCTCCTTATCAAAATTTTATTCTTTTGTTTTCTTTTTCTCTCTCTTTTTTTTCCTTGATGATACTTTTTTCCATTTTCGTTTAGTTTTTTTATTTGTTTAATTAACATTGAACTTTTTTTTTTTTATAGAACATTGCTGATTATCTTTGCTCCATATTTAATATTTAACAAAAGTGATTTTTTTCCTTATTTAGTCTAAGAAGGTAAGTATGTTAATTTTACTTTGTTATAATGTTGTATAAATGTACATATTTCCTATATATATATATATATATATATATATATATATATATAATCTAGTGTTAGTTATTCGATTGAATTTTATTACTATTTTTTATTGCATGTTGTTTATTTGAGTATATGTTGTGTGCATATTTTTTTAGAGATACCACTTCATAAAACAAAATCGTTTGACCATTTTCAACATGTATAGAGCCGCCACAACTTTAGCCTTTTTTAAAAAATTAGTTGGGAAAAAACCCATTTTAACAAATATTTGTCAAATGGGGTCCAATTTGCCCTAATATGAAGGCATTTGTTGTATGCAAATTTGAAATATGTGAAAATTTTGAATAAATTAAAAATATATTAGATACGGAATGAAAAGGTTTACATTTTTTTTTAGTACATATTCGGGGAGGGGGATAAATACTGATTCTCGGAATCGAACCTAGTATTGAACTGGTTTACAACTAAATAATGAAACAATTGCGCCACTGACTCATTCGGTTGAAAAGGTTTACATTAAACCTTTCTAAATTCTAAAACTGTATTAGAGATGAAGTTGAAGGTCAATTTTAAAGTTTGAGTAGGAATTAGATTCAAATCAAATGATAAAATAATGTATTAAAGTTGAAGTAAAATCAATTTGAGAGAAAATCAAACAATAAAATTATTGTGGAAATGAGTAGTATTCCAAAATTATCATGTATCACATAGTTACTCGTGTAAAGATATAGATTTAGTATTAATTAAATGGTTATATGTATAAAATAAATGATTTTCTGGTTGTTATATTTAAGGTGCTAGGTTTCACTTTCTAGAACCTTCTAGAAGGGTCTGGGATTGGTTATGATATTTTGTATTTAAATGTATTATTTATATTCTTCAATTCCCCTATATAAAGGGCATCACTCTGTACGATTACTTCATTGAGTAATATAGAAACCCTTTCCCTCATTCTCTGATTACTTTGACCTGATATCAGAGCCTTTTCCATAGCCAACGCCAATTTTACAAAGAACTCTAAGTTTCGTAGACTTCCTCTAAACCAGATTCTCAATCAGATCACTAACGTCCAGTTAGATCAATCAAATTTTTCTCTTTGAAAAAATCTAGTCCTACCAATCCTAAAATCTCACAAACTTCTTGAATTTTTTACAGGAGAACACAAATGTCCCCCCACCAAATACTCTTCTTTATGTTCCACTGGGTGCAAGTGGAGGCTAGGTGGGCCCCTTCTTCCATATTTTCGAGGCGTAGTAAGGAGGCCAGGTGGGCCTCCCCTCTTCTATTCTGGTTGCACAACATGAAGGCCAGGTGAGCCTCCCCTTCTCTATTCTCGCGACACAACAAGGGGGCCAAGTGGGCCCCCTTTCTTCGTTTTCGAGGTGCAGTAGGGAGGCAAGGCAGGCCTCCGCTCTTCTGCTCTGGCGGCGCGACGGGGAAACTAGGTGGGTCTCCCCTTTCCTGTTCTGGCGACGCAACAGGGGGGCCAGGTGGGCCCCCCATCTTCTTCCTTTTCTGAGACCCAACAGGAAGGCCAGGTGGGCCTCCCCTCCTCCTCTGCTCTGACGTCGCCACATGGGGGCCATGCGAGCCTCCACCTCTCTTTTTTTGAGATGCAATAAAGAGGCCAGGAGGGCCTCCCCTCTTCTATTTCAACGGTGCAATATGGGGCCAGGTGGGTCCCTCTCTTCTGTTTTGACATGCGTGCAACAAGGGGGCCAAGTGGGCTCCCCCTTTCCTTTGGATTGGTGACATCACAAGAAGGCCTAGTGGGTCCCCCTCTTCCCCTTTTTCAAGTTCTAACAATTTTTCTGTCTATGATACGCATGAAAAATGGATGGTGGTGGATCAACTTTTGCCGAGTTGGATGTATAATTTCATGGCATCTAAAGTTGCAACTCAAGTGAAGGGTCATGAAACTTCTCATGCTCCGTGGACTGCTATTCACGAACTATTTGGCACTCAGTCTCAAGCTAAAGAGGATTTTCTTCATCAGACCTTCCAGTAATGTTGAAAGGGCTCTCAGAAAATGGATGACTACTTGCGAATTATGAAGACTCATGCTCACAACCTTCAACTTATTAGAAGCCCCGTACCACTTGGTGCTCTCATCTCCTAGGTGTTGATGCAGTGGTGGCCAATGCTCAAGCCTTTCCTGATCTTTCCTGGTTTTGGCTCTAGACCGAGTTACTTCTGTTCGAGAAACGAATTGAGCATCAGAATTTTCAGAAAACCATTTCGTTTACTCACACACCATTTGCTAATGTAGCTAATATGACTGATATACATGGGGCATTCAACCGTCGTCCAAACTTGCTCAGACCGCTACTTTAAGTTCAACTAATCGTGGTTACCAGAATTCCAGGGGTGGTCGTGGCCAGGGTCATGGTCGGGGAGGTTCCTCAAGGGATCTCAGTAGGATTGTTTGTTATGTGTGTGGTCGCTTAGGCCATACTGCTAGTTTTTGTCATGACAGGTTTATTTAGAATCAACGGTAGGATGCGCAATCCTCTGGTCCGTCTAATCTGCAGGGTCCACATTTTCCTCCATATGGGTCCTATCATAGTCAGGAGCGCCATCTTTTCCCCAAGCATTCCATACTCAGCAGAGTTCCAATCCGTTTGCTGCGAGACTCGAGACTGTGATTGATCCTAGCTGGTGTTTAGACAGCGGTGCCTCCAATCATGTCACCTCTGACTATAGCTCCCTGACTGGTCCTACAGAATATGGAGGTACTAAAACTGTTACCGTTGGTAATGGTACTACATTACTCATCTCTCATATTGGGTCTTCTTATTTACCTGCTGATATTGGATTGTTAAAACTTGATAGTTTTTTGTGTGTGCTTGCAATTACTAAAAATCTTATCAGTGTCTCTAAGCTTGCTCAGATAATGTTGTTTTTATTGAATTTCATGGGCACTGTTGCTTTATGAAGGATACTCGTAGGGGCCGCACTATTTTGACGGGGGTGCTTAAAGATGGACTGTATCAGGTTGCACCCTCTCTAGCACCAACGCTTAGGACATCCTTCTGTTCGTACTTTGCAGTTTTTAGTTAACAACTTTGGTTTTTCCAATTCTATGGATGAACAAGATTTTTTTTGTGAAGCGTGTAAGTTTGAAAAGATGCATGCTCAACCTTTTCCTTTGTCTCGTTCTCGTGCGTGTTTATGTTTGATATTATTCATACTGATCTTTGGGGGCCTGCTCTTGTAGCCTGGTCTAATGGGTACCGTTATTATGTTCATTTTATGGATGATTTTACTCGTTTTGTTTGGATTTACCCTCTGAAGTTGAAGAGTGACATTATTAGTGTGTTTTGTCACTTCCTTGCTATGGTGAAGACTTAGTTTGGCGAAACTATCAAAACTCTTCAGTCGAATAACAGTGGTGAGTACAAGTCGGTCCATGCTTTGTGTGTCGAGCTTGGCATTATATCTTATTTTTTGTGTCCTTACAAGTCTACTTAGAATGGTCGGGTGGAGAGTAAACGCCATCATATTGTCGAGACTGGTCTCACATTGCTGGCACAGGCATCTATGCCTCTTCGGTTCTGGTGGAAGGCTTTTCTTACTGCCACTTTTCTAATCAATGGGCTACCAACTCCAGTGCTGCATGATAAATCACCTGTGGAATTAGTAACCAAGAATCAGTTGAACTTCAAGGAACTCAGGGTATTTGGGTGTGCATGTCATCTATACCTTCGGCCCTATCATTCTAAGAAGTTTCAACTTCATACTGAACGATGTGTTTATTTGGGACCTAGCCCTATTCACAAGGGTCACAAATGCCTCACACCATCTGGCCGGATTATTATTATCTCTCATCATGTTCTTTTTAATGAGGCTATATTTCCTTTTGCTATAGGTTTTCTCTCCTCACTAGATCCTCTTTCTGTGGCAGACCCTGCACCTCCTATGGGTCAGTGGCTTGGCTCTCTTCCTATTGTGTTACCTCAGCCTGTTGTTGTGTCCAGACCTCCAGCAGTCACTAGGTGCTCTCCTCGATCTCTGGTAGCTGATCCCTCTCTCCTGCCTTTTTTGCCTGCCTCTCCTAGTTCCTCTTCTCTGGATGTCTCGCGGTTTGCTTCACCACCATCATCCCTAACTCTAGAGCCTCCAAACTCATCTCTGGATGCACGTGTTATAGTGCCGGTAGTAGAACTTATGCATGTTTCCCAGCTTCGACCTCCTATTCGTTAGAATGTTCATCCAATGGTCACTCGTTCAAAGAATGGGATCTACAAACCCAAGGCCTAGGTCGCTATTTCCCCTGATTGGTCTATCACTGAACCTACTCGAGTTGCTAATGCACTAAAGACACTTGTCTGGAAAGCTGCTATGGATCAGGAATTTGAGGTTCTTCTTCGAAATGATACTTGGTGTCTTGTCCCACCCTCGGTTTCTCAAAATGTTGTGGGGTACAAATGGGTCTTCAAGATCAAACGTAATCCTGATGGGTCCGTTCAACGGCACAAAGTTCGCCTTGTGGCAAAGGGGTTTCACGAGCATCCTAGTATTGATTATTTTGATACGTTCAGTCTAGTTGTAAATGCTTCAACCATTCGTATTGTTCTTACCATAACACTATCTCGCAACTAGCTCCTCCGGCAACTTGACTTTAATAATGTCTTCTTAAATGGGACACTAGGGGAAGATGTGTTTATGGCTCAACCTCCTGGCTTTGTGGATTCCCTTTTTCTCAACTATGTGTGTAAACTGAAAAGGCGCTCTATGGTCTCAATCAGACCCCGCGGGCGTGGAATGATACTTTCAAAGCTGTGCTACTCTCGTGGGGATTTTTCAACAGTCGGTCAAATTCCTTCCTATTATTCTTACTGGGAGTGATGCTGGGTTTCTCTCTACTTTGGTCTCTGCTCTGAATTAGCAGTTTGCACTAAAGGATCTTTGTGCTCTGAGTTATGTCTTGGGTATTCAGGTGTCGAAGCTTCCGTCTAGTCTGTTGCTCACTTAGACTAAATATATTGATGACTTGCTTGCCAAGCTTCAGATGACGAATGTTAAGCCTGTTCCCTCTCCTTCTGCGGTTGGCAAGACCTTGTCTCTAAATGCGGGCCAACCTCTCTTTGATCCTTTTATCTACCGCAGTACCGTTGGCGCCCTGCAATATCTAAACAACACGCGACCTGACATTTCTTATATTCTGAATCATCTTAGTTAGTTTCTCAAGTGCCCGACTAATCTTCATTGGCAGGCTGTTAAGTGTGTGCTCCATTATTTGTCTGGCACTAAACATCTCCGACTTCTCATTCAACCGACTGATGACTAGACACTCTCTGTTTATTCTGATGTTGACTGGGGTGCCAATCTTGATGATCGTCGGTCTGTTGCTGCCTACTGTGTGTGTTTTTTGGAACAGTCTCATTTCTTGGTCATCAAAGAAGCAGACTGATGTTGCTTGCTCTAGTACTGAGTCTGAATACCGTGCCCTTGCACATGCTGCTGCATAAATCATTTGACTACGTCAACTACTATCGGAATTGGGAATTTCCTTGTCTGCTGCCCTTATTCTCTGGTGTGATAACATTAGTGCCGGTTCCTTAGCAGCCAATCCTGTTTTTCATACCCGCACCAAGCACATAGAGATTGGTGTACATTTTGTTTGTGATCACGTTCTTCGTGGCTAGTTTGAGGTTCAGTATATTCCCTCTGTTGACCAACCTATCGACTGCCTTACCAAGCCGCTTTCCCATTCCCAGTTCGCGTTTATGCGGTCTAAACTCGGTGTTGTTGACCTACCCTCTCGTTTGCGGGGATGTAAAGATATAGATTTAGTATTAATTAAATGGTTAAATGTATTAAATAAATGATTATCTGGTTGTTATAATTAGAGTTTTAGGATTCACGTTCTAGAACTTTTTGGAAGGATCTAGGATTGGTTATGATATTTTGTATTTAAATGTATTATTTATATTCCTTAATTCCCCTATATAAAGGGCATCACGTTGTAGGATTACTACATTGAGTAATATAGAAATCCTTTCTCTCATTCTCTTATTACTTTGACCACTCATTAGTTAAAGGTTTAAATCCAATTGTTAAATTTTAAAAAATAATAATAATAAATTTAATTTGGGTGGTTTTAAAATGAAATGAATGAGCATACAAATTAATGTTTCTTAAAATTAGAGAAACAGATACCTAAAGGGAAGGGACAGCCCTTGAAATGGAGAAGAGGGTTAGCTTTAATATTAAAGGACCCAATTACCATCCTAGCTCTCAAGCCATTCAACAAAACATCACATGTGATCAAACCACCCATCTTTGGGATTTTTTTTTTCATACACTTTCTTTAACTTTCCATTACTTTTTTTTTTTTTTTTTAATACAATTTGAACAAAATGAAAATAAAAGTAAGAGCTTAAAGCCTCTAAATTTGAAGAAGTAAGCCATCTAACATTTTAACTTATAAAACCGAATGATAACTTAAAATTTTTCTAAATTAAATTTTATGTTAATGAAAGTAACCAAATAATGAAATGAAAGTTCTATTGTAAGGTATAAGATTAAAAAAAATGCATATCAGAGGTTCAAATTTTTTAATCTTATATGTGGTTGAATTTTAAAAAAACAAAAAAAACAAACAAAAAGAAAGAAACTGATATGTGGCATCTTTTGTGAATATGACGAGAAGTGAAACACAATTGATGGAAGAAACTAAATTTATATGTTTATGTTATTGTCTTATCTTACTGCTTAGAGTGTGGGAGGAAGATTATTTTTAATCGATTTTATCTCTAACAACTTATAAATTTACATATATATATCATTAATTTATATAAAAAAATTTACAAAAAAAACTCTCACATATGGGGTTAAAAAAATCACCCACATATACTTTAAATGAGTATTAAATTTTCTTAAGACTTTTTTTTTCAGAGATTTTTTTTTTCTTAAGACAATATAAAAATAAATTAAAAATAAAAAATAAAAAAAGAAGAGAAAAATGCATAGTACTAAAAAAAAATTTTAAAATAGAAAAAAAAAACAACAAAAAACAAATTTCCCATTTGTAGTTAGTCCAATACATCTTAACCTTTCCCTCCTTACATCCACGTTTCTTTCAATTAAAATATTAAAAAGAAAAAAATTGAAATAAAGGACCATACATTAATAATAATATAATATCACTTTCTTTTTAAATTTAGTAAATTAAAGTCGGTTTGATAACCATTTTGTTTTTAATTTTTAATTTTTGAAATTTAAATCTACAATAATTATCTTATCATATGTTTTTTCTTTCTTGTATATGTGCATCTTATTAGGGGTGTACAAAAAAACTAGTAACTTGAGTTATTCAACTTATCCAACCCAAATTGTAAGGGTTAGGTTGGGTTTAAAAAAAAAGTAAAAATTGGGTTGGGTAGATTTTTAAGGAATCCGGATTTTTGGGTCGAGTTACGTGTTCACGGATTTTGGGTTCGGGTCAACCCGAACCCGAACCGAAATATATTATTAATTTTATATTTAAAATGTAATGACTCTTTGCCGTGGTGGTTGTTGAGGTAAGTGTCAAACCTTGGTTCGATTTTATTTCTAATCCCTCTACTCTATTTTTACTTATTTTATTTAAATATAAATTAATTGCTGCCACCTTAATTCTTTTTGTTTTCCCTCTCTTCTTATTTTATGTTTTTCTTTTTTCTTAATAATTTACCTAATTTTTTATTCTCTTATTAGGTTAACGTTATTTTTTTAATAATTGTATACAATATGTTTTAAAATTCAAAACCTAATTTTTTTATTCTCTTATTAGGTTAACGTTATTTTTCTATAATTGTATACAATATTTTTTAAAATTCAAATTCTTATATTTTCTCGAATAATGCCATCTTTTTTGCAAAATTAGCTTTATAATTAGTTATATACCTTATATATTTTGATTTATAGTTTCATATTAAAAAATTTAACCAATATTTTGCTAAAATATTATACCAAAATTTGACTTTTAGAGGTTGATACATTTAGTGTGCTCTCGTCGAATTTGTAATCCCGCCTTTAACTTATAATTCATTTGAATCGATGAACCCAACTCAATCCAACCCAAAAATATAGGGTTGTGTTGGGTTGGGTTATTTCTTTAATTGGGTTGGGGGTTAGTCCAAAATTTACTCTTAACCCTCCCCAACCCAACCCATGTACACCCTTACATCTTATCTATATTTTTTAAAACCAAACCAAGATTTGGAAAGAAAAAAAAAATAGCTTACAAAAGTTTACTTTTGTTTTTAAAATTTGGTTAACAATGGAGCACATTTGTAACGCCCGGCATTTTCGGATAGAACCTCCAGGTGTAGTTATTCTCTTTCCCGGGGTTTTGAGTTAAAGTTCTGGTTCGTTTTGACCTTAAGGGTATTCTAGTAACTTTTTTGTCCTCATCCCTGCCGCTCTTTTTCCTCGCCTTAAATTTCGCGCGGATGGGGTCAAGGAATTTGTGAGGATCGCGTTAGTGCATAGAATTATTTTTCATTTAATTGATTTTCTTCTTTTATTCAAATCTCAATTTAATCTAATATTTTTTTGATAAATGGTAAGATAGTTAACTTTCAATCTTTCTTAAAATAATATTTAAATTTTAATCATAAATATTTATTGATTAAACTTTTATGTATATATATATGTATTAAAAATAAAATAAAATAAATATGAAATATGAATAAAATGGGGAAACAGAGATTGGTAATACATTATTCGTCCTTGTCCCCTTTTATTAGCGAGAAATTTTTTTTCTCTCCACTCACTTCCTTATTTTTTGTACATTTGATTGGAGAATAAATTGATTCAACTTCATCTATCTTCTTTGTTAATATGAGATTTTTTTTTTTTTTTTTGAATTATTATATCACGTGTAATGACAAAGAATCTAAACCTATAACTTTTTAAATAAAGTTAGATGCTTCTTCTACTAAACTAACCTTTTTTTTTCTTTTTCTTTTTCTTTTTTTTTTTTAATTTTATTCTACTAAATTAAACTTAACAACTCTCTAGTTCAACAAGGAGTTTAAAAGAATTTAAATCTTAAAATATCTTAGCTTATTATATATAATGATATTATAATAATTTATGATATCATATTTTATTATTAACATATTGCAATTCCGCCATGATCTCTTCTTTAGTTGGGGGAAGAATCCGTTTAGATCTTAATTATACAATGGAGCTAGAAAGTAGATCGATTTTTTTTTCATTCCCGATTTGGTAGATACGCTATTGAGGCACTTGAAACCCTCTGAAAGAAATAAAACTGTAAAAAATTATTTTGACACCGCATAAAAATATTCCTCCCAGGGTAGCTGTTAATACGAATAACGCTTCTAAAGCTACTCGGTTAGCTACGGCACCAGGAATGTCCGTCTTTCTGCTAAACTTTTTCTAGATTTATGACAAGTTTACCTTACAAACTATTTTTTTCTTTTTTTGAGATACCATACAAACTAATATAAATTAAATTAGATTTTCTTCTTCTTTTTTTTGGTGCTAATTAGATTTTCATTTGAATTCAATGGATGGACTCAGAGATTTAATAT
>JBBMKA010000018.1:18294424-18309015 GCA_037833695.1 Sechiopsis laciniata | reverse complement strand
GGGGGGGGGGGGGGGGGGGGGTTTTTTTTTTTTTTTTTTTTTTTTTTTTTTTTTTTTTTTTTTTTTTCTTTTTACCTACACTTTATTTATATTATAAACACAAATATGAAATTTACCGCCGTCGATCAGACCGGCGGCGTCGTCCCCCCGCAAGCAGAAAAGAACGCTAACAATTGCAAGAATTTATTTTAAAATATTTTATTTTTATTCCACGTCATTTTCATTCTAAATCAATTCCACGTCAGTTTTATTTTTGTTAAATAAAAATGGCAAGAATTGTTTTTATTAAAATTGATACTAGAATTGGAGAATTGTTAATTCGACCGTAGCAGCTCTGAATTATCAATATTAAAATTTCACCATCAAAACTCAGATCTCCAAATTCTAACTTGTGTCGAAGAAGAGTCGAAAAAGAAAATGTAAAAAAATTGATGTGGAGTACTTTATTTTTTATTTTTGAAACTTTCAAAGTCTATCATTAAAATTAAAATGATCAACTTGCAATTTGTAAAAAGAACATATGCGAAAAACCGGGTTGATTGGACCAAGAAATTTGAAAAAATCTTGAAGCCGAAGAAATATAAAGGAGATCAGTTTATAAGCAAGTGAAAATCTTGGTGAAATTTTTTGAAAATTACATCAACAAGTTCATGATGTGGTTGACCACATGTATTGGCTGCAAACAATGAGTACTTAAATTTTACTCTTATTCAACCTCAATAACTTTCAATGAAATTTAAATGGGTTATTTAGGTTGGTTGTTAGTTCTTGTGGAGAAAACTATTCTCTTTTCACTTGATTGAATTAAATTTGTATAAATTAATTTTAAATATTTCTTTTAAATACTATAATTTTTGTAAAATTTAAAAATTAAAATAAAATAAAACTGAAGTTATTCATTAAGAATAAAATGATATTTTAATCTAAAATAAACTTGTTTGATGTCATTAAAAAAGTGCTTGAAAATGGTATGGTGTGCATAGTTTCTTCAACCAACCTTTTTGTTTCTTTATTAAATTAAAAGGCATTCATGTATTAGAAACTTGCATATTCTTGTACATATATAAACATAAAAGCAAGTAGGTAAGAATAGACTTGTTTTGAGATCAACTCTCCATCTCTTAATTTTGTTGGGATCACAAACCTTAGTAATCTTCATGCTCTACCGTTTAATTATCTCTCAAAGTGCTTAGAATGTCAGTATTGACGATTGTTTGGCCTTCTTTAGAATTTTTAGATTCATTGTTTTATTAAGGTATGAGATTCGACTTGGCTTATTACTAATCTTGGTTATCTTCTTTATCGATTTTTTCTTTAGATGGTCACATTCTCTTTTGATTATGTTCTTTATCGATTCCTTGTCTGTGTCCGTTAGTGGGTTTACTCATTTTTTAGGCTATAATGCTCGTTTTTAATTTATGAAATTATCTCTGTTTTAAAAAATAGACCTAAGAAAGTCAATCTCGGATTTCATTAATCTCAAGCTATAAATTTTATATTTTTAACTTTGCTAGCACTATTACAATTGTAGTTTTTTATGACAATTTTTAATCGTCATGGTTGATTTATTATGACAATTATACTTAAAATTATGGTCTGTCATAGTATCTCCTATCATGGTAAGTCTTCTATGACATATAGTAAACATGTCATAAAATATAATTTATGATAATTATAAAACTATCATAAATTATTTTATGACAACTAAAAAATGTCATCAACCAATGAAAAGTAGGGTTTATGATCACAAATCATGACATGTTTAATTGTCTATAGAGCAAATAAATAGGGATAAATTATAAGTTTTAGATTCTATAGTTTCAAAAAAAAAATGAATTTAATTTCTATAATTTAAAAAAGTTAAAATTTAATTTCTAAGGTTTTAAAAATTAGATTTTAATCTCTATAATTTTATAAAATCTAAAAAATAGTATGTCCTTTCTAATAGAAAACAAGGTAGATAATTATTTGATGTGTCAAAAAATGTGATTTTTTATCCAATCACTCATTTAACTCGCACCATACTTATCAACACACAATAACTATCTTTCCCAATAATTACAAACAATCATAACTATTTTTTTAAGTTTATCCAACCATTATGTATTAAGTTATAGTTTTAAAAGTTATACACTAAATTCTAACCTTATACAAACTAAAGAAAATAAATTATAACTCTAGAGCGTCTTAGAGTGCAGAAGAAATTATGAAATTCATAGTGGTCACCTACCTAGATAGTATGTTAAAAAAAAAAACATTTTTCCAACCAAAAGATCAAATTTATAATTTATCCAATAAATATTAAAGCAAAAACATGAAAGAAATTCAATTGTCTTACATTGAAAAAGTTGGGACTTTTACACACATTTGAGTTATGCTCGTCATTGTCAATTGGTTTTAAGGTGAAACATCATATTTTCTAATATAATATCAGAGCTTCATGTGGGTTATACTTCCCCCAAATTTCCATCCAATCCAAAATGTTATATATATATTTGTTTATTTATTTACGAAAATGGCAAGAGCTTTAATATTAAAGGACCCATCACCATCCTTTCCACAATCAACCCATTCAGCATCACATGTGAAACTACAAATCTTTGAGATTTTTTCATACACTTTCTCTCACTTTCCATTTTGGGCTTCAATTTCTTAATTTTTACTTATTTAGGATTTTATTTTTCATAATATCTTTATTTTTTTATTTTAAAAAAAATATAGTTAAGATCTTAAAATCCTCTAAACTTCGACTCTATATCAATAATATTTTCCTATTGATAATTGATTTATATATATATATATATATATATATATATATATATAATACACATAGTTAAAATTTATATGGTTTATATTTCCAGTAATATTATTTAATTTAAATTATTGTTAAATATTTAAGAAAAACAATTGTTATTTTTATTGATATGCAGAGAATGAAATTCGGCATTTAATGTCGGTTAAACTTTACATCGAAAGGTTTTCATGTGGCACAAGCTTCCAACATCAAAAATGTGATATAAAAGAACTTTTATAATGGACGTTTTTGAATGACGAGCAACCTATTTTGACAATAAATTTTGAAAAAAGACCCATCTTGACAATAAAATTTGAAAAGAGACCCTTGGACAATTTTTTACCAATATCCACTTGTGTGTTACATATTTATATCAAATAGAGAAAATAATATTAGTCCAATTGAAAAAAATTATTATAAATTTTGTCCATTAACCACTATAATCATTTATATTAATTATAATATTATATTAATGTATTAATAAATATTTATAATACAATATTAAAAATATTTAATAATTATGGATATCTTCTAAACAAATATAACTATAAGTAAAAATATTTTAGAATTAACTTATATTTATAATTATTTTGTGAAAATAATCTATCATTTATTATATCTCTATATATTTATTATTTATATAAATGTATAGATTATAGAAAACCCGCTTATTGATGAAAACTTGGAAAACCATGATTTTTTTACAACGACTTCGAAAGATATAATTAAAAAATATTTAGAAGTTCTTACAATTATCAACTGGCTTTGCTGATCTGGCATGCATTGACGTGGCATTATATTTAGTTTTAATATCCACGTGTCAAAACATTAATTCATTGCTTTGCCATGCCGTGTCCATCGGATAGCGTTTGAATGAATAAAAAATACGAAGAAAAACAATTAACTAGAGAAGAATATTGCAAGTAATTAAGTATAGAAAAAAATAAAAATAAAAAATTTATGCAATTACTGAGAATGAATTTTAGTTATGGATTTCATGATTATTCATAGCCGATGTAACTCATAATCATTCTATTCTACTTGCCAACTATTTTTTCACCCAAAAATATATATTATCATATCAAATAAAGTGTTATACCGAATAGATCGGTGACACGATTGGTTATCTAGTTTGATGTTAATTTATTTCTACTCCACGATTACGGGTTAAAAAAAATGTGTTACAAATTCATTTAATATTGCTTCCCTGTCCTAGAATAATAGGAGTTAAAAAAACAGCAGGTGTTGCTCTGTCACACAAATTATTTTTCATTATTCAATGAAGAGTAACACCTAGGTGTCCTTCTCTCAATAATTTTCACAAATAGGATATGGCTTTTATTTGGATTCTTCATATATAACCAATTTATGGCCTAGGTGTTTAAAAGCAACTGGAATGAAAATGTTTATGAAAAAGTAAAAAATTAAGGGCAATTTAGAAAGTAGAATGATTAGATGAAATAATAATTATTTGTGTTTAAGATGAAAATGATGATTATAACTATAGCCATTATGTATATTTATAGTAGAGAATAAAAATAATGAATATATGAAAAGAAAATAAAAAATAAGTTTAGAGTGAATAAAAAATAGTTACGAACAAAATAAAAAAAAAAAAATTATAGAAAAATAAGTAATCCAAACGTTGGTAAGAGAATGAATTTATTCATAATAATTTTCATTTACTTTTATGTCTAAAATATGGTACCAAAATGGCCATCTTAACCTTCAAACTATATAAACAAACGAAAAGGCAAGATATATATAATAAAGAAAAAGAATGCATGATAAGCTAAGTTACCTATTATTAGTATATGCTCCTTTGTCAATACGTTAAAAAAATTATTTTATTAAAATATATCACATGCACTATCCTTAGTTTGAGTTGAGCCACCAAAAAATTAGACAATTAAAAGACGAATTCAACTCAATAAAAATTGTAAAATCATAATTCAACTCAACCCAATTCTTATAGTTTAGGTTGGATAGTCTAAGTTGTTTGGATTGTCATTTCTTTTACACTCTTAATCTTCAATAAGTATCTTAGTTAGTCTTTAATTAGTGTCGTACATAATCTTCAATCAATAAACAATCATTAACATAATTGAAATATACAAAACACCCAAAATTCTATTATTGATAAAAATGTTTCTAAAGTTTTAATTAAAATAGGAAAAAATAGAAAACTTAATAAATTAGTCAAATTTAAAAAATAATTATAAATATAGTCTATTTTTTAAAAAAATTGGTAACTACAATCATTTGTATCAATGAACATTGTCACATATTTTTTTATAATAATATATTAATCATACATAATACTATATAAATAAGTATTTATAAACTTTATAAACTAATATTAAAATATATTAATGATTATAGATATAAATATTTTAAAATTTACATATATTTATAATTATTTATGAGAAGAGGACATCTTTCTTTAAATTACTTATATGTAACTATTCGAAAACTTCTAAAGTTTAATTATAATTTTAATCTCCATGGTATTATTCGTATTAGAAATTACCAAATTGTTCATTACAGAGAAGTAAGGGAAAAAATAGAAAAAGAAAAGAAAAAGGAAAGGAAAAAAAGATTAAAAATTAAAAAAAAAAAAAAAAAAAAAAGAGAGAGAAAAAATAAAGGGAAAAAAAAAAGAGAGAAAAAAAAAGTTTTATAAAGAAAAAACTATAAAAATATATTTAAAAAAAAAAAAAAATTTAATACAAAAAATTACAATTAAACCTTAGAATTTCTCTAAACCTCACATGATATTATATTATAAAAACTTATTAAAATTTAAATTTTTAGAAAGAAAGAAAGAAAAAATTTATTAAAATTCTTTTGTCTTATCCTGCTTAAACATCGCGCTTCTGCACCGAATAGCGAACACCGTCTACATCGCCCTTAAACATCTCATTGTGAATTTCTTTTTCTTTTTCGGAATTTATTGTTTTTTCTTTTTAATATTTGGAATTTGTACTATTGGATCTTCACTTCACAGGAGAGAAGTTTCTGAAAAGATTTTCAAAGATTGTCACAACACTCTGTTCTCAAAACTTTCATAGATTTCTACACTCTGTTTTTTCCAACTGCCCCAACTGTTTGCCACTTCCAATTTTATAGAAAACAAAAACAAAAGAAAAGAAAATGAGGGATTATTGTCTAAATTTCAATTTCCTCAAATCTTGTTTCCTTTTCTTCTTCAGCTCTCTAATCTTAATCTTTCAAAGCCCAAAACTCTGTTTCTCCTTAAACCCAGCCCTCCTTTTGCCGCTCAAAACCCAAGTAATTCCGCAGGACTCTTCCCGGCGATCTCCCGACAAGCTCCCTTTCCGGCATAACATCAGCCTCACCGTCTCTCTCACCGTCGGATCGCCGCCGCAGAACGTCACAATGGTCATCGACACCGGCAGCGAACTCTCATGGCTTCACTGCAACAGATCACAAAATTCTTCATCTTCTTCTTCGACATTCGACCCGGTCCGGTCCACCTCGTACGCTCCGATCCCCTGTTCCTCGTCCACCTGCACCAACCAAACCCGGGATTTTCCAATTCCGGCATCGTGTGATTCCGATCAGCTCTGCCACGCCACTCTGTCCTACGCCGACGCCTCTTCTTCAGAAGGAAATCTCGCCGCCGATACGTTTAATTTCGGGAATTTCGAAATTCCCAATGTGGTTTTCGGTTGTATGGATTCGATTTTCAGTTCCAACAATGAAGAGGATTCCAAGAACACCGGATTAATGGGTATGAATCGTGGATCTTTATCTTTCGTTTCTCAAATGGGTTTCCCCAAATTCTCATATTGCATATCGGAATATGATTTTTCCGGCTTGTTACTTCTCGGAGATGCTAATTTTTCCTGGTTAGCTCCGTTGAATTACACTCCATTGATCGAAATGTCGACTCCGTTGCCGTATTTCGATCGAGTGGCTTACACGGTTCAGCTCGAAGGGATCAAAGTTGCGCACAAATTAATTCCGATACCGGAATCGGTTTTCGAACCGGACCACACCGGCGCTGGTCAGACCATGGTCGACTCCGGCACGCAGTTCACTTTCCTTCTCGGGCCGGCTTACACCGCGCTCCGAGACGAGTTCCTGAACAAAACCGCCGGTTCGCTCCGGGTTTTCGAGGATCCGAATTTCGTTTTCCAAGGCGCAATGGATCTTTGCTACCGGGTTCCGATGACCCAAACCCGGCTCCCGCCGCTGCCGTCGGTGACGCTGGTGTTTCGCGGCGCCGAGATGACGGTCACCGGCGACCGGATTCTGTACCGGGTGCCCGGAGAAATAAGAGGGAACGATTCGATTCATTGCTTCACGTTCGGAAATTCGGATCTTCTCGGCGTTGAAGCGTTCGTGATCGGGCATCTTCATCAACAAAACGTGTGGATGGAATTCGATCTGAAAAGATCCCGGATCGGGTTGGCGGAGATTCGGTGCGATTTGGCGGGTCAGAAATTGGGGATGGGCCTGTAAGTGACCCGGGCCCATTTGATTGAAATGTTACGGGTTTTGTTGTGTAGCCGTAGGTCCATGCTATTATGGCGGTCCTTCAGGTTTTAAATACTGTCCGTATGTGGGTCCCTTACCATCTGTAATATATTAAATATAAATATACAAAAGTAAATCGGATCCGACGGATGTAGTGAGTTTGAGTGAGCTGTGCTGTGATGTCGCCACGCGTAAGAAGTAAGAACCTTTTTTCTTTTATTTTCTTCTTTTCCGCCCACCTTGTACAATACTTTACGAGCTTTAATGTAATGAAAATATATACATATATTTTGCAAAATGATTTTTTTTTTTAAACCAAGTGAAATATTATTCATTTATCATATTAATCTTTTAGGAAATATTGGAAGTGTGACACAAGCGACCATATACAATAACATTCAATGCATATATTATAAAGTTAATAATTGTACCTAACAAAACTTGAGACTAAGGGTGCATGATAGGGAGAAAGTTGGGGAAAGAATGTGGGACATGTTTGTTTAAGATAGAAAAAAATTTCTTTCAACCTTTCATTTAGACCCTTCATTCTAATCCCTTCTCCAAACAAAATTTTACAACAACTCGTCTTCAAAATAAGTTTATCTAAACATGATTTTTTTCGTGCAATAACTCATTTAATGATCTTTATCTAAACATAATTTTTCTAAAAAGTATAATCCTTCCTTCAAGTAAACTTATTCGAACATATTGTTTTTTTACACTTGTATTGGGAAAAACAAGAATAAGCAGAAAAATAATGAGAAATTAAAAGAAAACAACAAAATAGAGAACACAAGAATTTACGTGGTAAAAATCCAAGTTGGAGAAAAAACCCCAGACGAAAAGAATTTCTACTATGTGAAAAATTGCTACAATCACACAAAATTCTCTCTCATATCCCCATTTAATTAAAACACTCTCTTCAAAACTTAGACTACTCTTACCCTTTGCCACACTCTTCATAAAAGAATACAAAATGAATTTAACTAGAGTCAGTATACAAAGCTTAAAGTGCTTATGACTGAGATGCTTTCAAACCAAAGCCTTATGCTCCTTTTATAGTGTTTGGAGCACACCACTACCTTGCATTTTTCCGATGTGGGACAAATTTACTTCTAATATTTTGCCAAAGCCCAACAAATTCCACCTTGGCGAGATATTTGAATAATCCACATCTTTTGTTGCAACATTGTCTTCTCTAACAATCATAATTCTCATACTCCACCATAAAAATATAACACTTGAAATCTCACAGTCCAAGATTTTTCTTCTTTGTCACATGTCTATACACTTTGGTTAAATTTATGGTGCAACTTCCACCTATTTGCCTTACCTGGAAGTTCTTCAGCCACCGACATAATTTCCACCACACACCTTGCATAACCCTCAAGTCAATGTCCGTGTGCAAACTTGTGGAACCGCTGACATCACATCCTCTACCATGGCAAAATGGACATACCTTGAGGATGATTTATTTCTTTCTTTAGAGGAAGTCACCAGATCCCCCGACGAGAGAGACCACGTCAGCATCCGAACCAGAGCTTTTTGACGAACTTGCTCTGTTAGGACAATTGTTTCTCATGTAACCAGGTTGTCCACATTCCCAGTAACCTCTCTTTTGCACAAAGCTTTTCTTCTTCTTCCAACTGCCAATTACCAATGCTGAATCCTCTTGTGAAGTACGCTTATCACGCTTCAGCCTTCTTTCTTCTGATAGAAGTGTAAGAACCCGACTTTTAAACCACCCTAGACCCGTTCTTACTCAGCATGCATGATTCAAATACAGTTATAACAGAAAATTGAAAATCAAATAACCGCTTTATTCAACAGTAAAGTCCCAACAGAGTTAAACTTAAAAATCAATATTCAAGCCTCTGGCTAGAGTTTATTAAAAATAGTTAAATAATGAAATAAAAGACTCAGTCCCTATCCAACATGCTAAAACAAATAAAGAATGAAGGAATAAATAAAATAACTACTCAACGGACTCCCATGATCCATCAACTTCTCTTCTAGCCATCTCAGTGTTGTCCCAAGTTACCTGGAGGAAAATCACAGAATAAGGGTGAGTACGAATGGTACTCAGTAAGAATCCCCAATCGGGGTACAATACACCAGTCATCATATCATCTAGCATCCTAGCTATGCATGCAAATGGATCAACTTACCAATCAAACTTGAGTTATCAACATAACTCCCGATATCGAGAGTTCACTGACTCCCGACCTAACGATCAGCCCACTGCACTGATATAAACACCTGGGGTATGATCTAAGTGTTTGGCTCTAGACAATCACAAGGAATGGTGTACTGACGACACTAGCCCGAGAGAGCCTTCCTCTCGGCATCTACCACATGCTACTGAGACTAAGTAAATGCAGGCCTACGCAGACTACCCTTATCCAGGTCCACATGCCTAACAAGACTCGGAATTGGTATCCAATGATCCATAGTTGGTGGAAGGCCCTCGGCACCCTACTGTGGAAGCCTGTTCACACTCAACACCTGAAGCTAAGGAAACTCCCATGGTAGGCTTACACCATGATCAAAATCCCGCTAAAGCAGGCCTCGAAACTAGGCTAAACCGGGGGTGGCATATTACATCACAGACCTGAGGAAGTGGCATGTTACTTCACGTCCCCTCAGAGCCTCTAGATGATGACAACCTAGCAGGTTAAATACATACAAAGAATTCTACATGCTCAGTTCCCTATAGATACCAACAAACAACGATAAATAGTAGTCAATCCTAGCAGGATACTATAACAACTTTCATGGAACTGAAACATGCTAGCACACATAAACAGGTCATCAACTCAACAGGTTACTACCTAAACATGCTGGAAAAAAAAACACTTAAGCAATAGATATAATCAATAAAGACAGGTGCAGGGTCCACACAACCTAGGTAAGAAATTCTTACCTGAAAGAAGATACAGAACATTCTAACACTCACTGACAAGCGAGAACTCGAACGCAACAGCCTAACAATTAATGTTCAACAATAATCAGCCACAAACACTCATACAAAACCAAGAACGAGTGTCAACCCAACAATATCGACTCCGAAACTTAACCAAAACTCGAAATCAACACGGTTGTCCAATTCAGTGAAATCAAAAGTGGGTCAGAGCACAGTAGCAAGGAAAATTACCACGAAACAACCTATTGAGGCACTAAACAATCAGATCTCGAAGCTCGACCAACGATCAACAAATAGCCATAAGAAAGCCATACGTTAACCATGAGAACGAGGCGAAAAATACTTACTTAAGAACTCGAACAAATCAGACACGGCGCGAGCGAGGCAGCTGGCTGCGAAGACAACTGAAGAGCGGGGATGTTGGTGGTGGGGCTCGAGTGGAATGGCTGAGTCGCGATTGCGCTGGGTGGCTGCTGTTCAAGCGAAATAAGTAGGTGAAGGCGGGACGAAGTCGGACGGTGGCCTGGGCGAGACGGCTGGTCAGCGAGGGGCACAGGTCTACGCACGCACGCGTAAGAGCATGGGTGGGGCGGCGGTGCTGTGCGTAAGGTGGCGCGCTGCTCAAATCGACAGCGTCTGGGGCGGGGTCAAGCGTCGGTGAGGGCGGAGGTCGTGGACGTCGACATCGGCGTGGGTGAGGGCAAGGTTTGAGAAAAAGAAGGAAGAAGAAGAAGGGGACAAGAAAAAGAAAAAGTTCTTTTTTTTGTTTTGTTTTATTTAAATCACCTTATTTTTATTTTTTTTTCCTATTTATTTTTGTTTAACAACTTAAATGGGCTTTTAAATGACTTGCCCATTACTAAAAGAATTCCACACTTCATAATGCTAAGGAAATTAGGAGAAACTAGATAATTCATAAATATTTATTTATTCATTTATTTAAAAAAAAAAAATCCAGTTCGTTACAACAAGTTTGCTAGTAGCCTTCGCAAAATTTAACGATTCTTTTTCGTACATCAAGATTGGCTTCATATGTTCTTAAAAAGGGAGGAAGCGACAAGATAAGCCTTAGTGCCTTATCCTTGTCCTCTATCTTCACACCAATCACCTCCTGCACAGAGATAACACCATTGAGAACACTCAGATGATCTGATATGTTCGCTTCTTCCTCCATTTGCAGTGTGTAAAATTGCTCATTTAGGTACAATCAATTTGAAATGCTTTTTGTCTGATACCTTGCTTCAAGCTTCTCCCAAACCTCTTTGGCTGTTGATATTCCATGCAAATTATCAAGAACATTTTTAGCCAAATTTAATCTGATGGCACTTGCTGCTTTCAAATCCGTTTCCTCCCATTCGTTATCACTAATGCTGGACTTCTTAGAACCTTTGCTGGAATCACTGCTGGACTCTGTTAAACCACCATCACCGCTTGATTTTTCAAAATCACCACCACTTGGTTTTCCCTTCAAAACCTTATGTAGTCCAGATTGTATCAACACATCTTTGACTTGCACTTGCCACAAGCCAAAATTCATCATTCCATCAAATTTCTCCATGTTAAACTTCACTGAACTCATAAACCTACCATTTCTGCTTCAATCCTAGCAAATCTGTAAATAATGATCAACACCTAATTGTAACTTGTTTCAAGAATTCTTTTTCTAATGTGAAAGCTCAGACAAAGCTGCAACTACAGAGCATACTCAAATTTAAAGCTCTTATACCACTTGTTGGGAAAAGCTTCCCTAATAACAGAAAGGAATAAGCTGAAAAATACTGAGAAATTAAAAGGAAACAACAAAATAGAGAACATAAGAATTTACATGGAAAAACTCCAAGCTGGAGAAAAAACCACGGAATGAAAGAATTTCTACTATGTGAAAAATTACTACAATTACACACAATTCTCTCTATTGACCACAATTCCATAAACACTCTCTTCAAAGCTTAGACTACTCTCACACTTTGTTCCACTCTTCACAAGAGAATACAAAAAGAAATTTAACTAGAGTCAGTACACTAAGCTTAAAGTGCTTCTAACTATGATACTTTGAAACCAAAGCCTTATGCTCTGTTTATAGTACTTGGAGCACACCACTACCTTGCATATTTCCGATGTGGGACAAATTTACTTCAATATTTTACCAAAACCCAACAACTTGTTCAAACAATACATCCAAACATTATATTTCCTCTTTCCACTTATCTTCCCCCATCCAAACGTGCCATAAAAAGAGGAAATTTTGGTGAAGTTCTATGTATTCATATTTGTACTCCACTCGATTAAGGTTAATAAGAGTAATACATCAACTGACATAATTATATAATATAACCAAGAGGTCATACATTTGAATATTTCACTTTCAATTATTATTGAAACTGCGGTTGAGATTCCCTCAATTTTCTTTGGTTTTTTTCTTTCGAGAATTCAACAATGGATAGATTGTTGGCTGGGGTTTTGCAATGGGGATCTGTAGGGAGAGTAGGTTTGTGGTTTTAGTGGGGAAGATTCTTGCAAGGTTTGGATTGGTGGAAAATGGACATTGCACATCAATTGAAAGTAGAGATAGAATATAGGTATTAATAATACTATTGTACTAATAATAAATAATGTTGTATTAATGAGTATTAATAATATAGTATTGAAACATATTAATGACTATAGAAGCAAATATTATAAAATTTGTAATTATTTTGTTAGAATTATTTACAATTTTCTATTTTTTACAAAGCAAAAGATTTTGTTATGAAAATGGCAATCAACAATCGAACTAAGAATAAGAAAATACAGTATAAGAAAGAGCAAGAAAATTTACGTGGTTCACTAACATTATGTTAGCTAGTCCACAGGCAGAGAGGTAGCACGATATTATTAAGGAGAAGCGAAAAAACATAATGAACATCATAGGGTGGCTAGGATTTAATTCGAGTTTATATATGCACTCTCATTAAACCTTATTACATATAAAAGGATCAAATACATAAAAGGTCCATATACGAAATAAATAGACCAATACATCGAGACCTTCGCCTAACTAATCCTAGGGCATTAAACTAAAGGTATATCTCAACAGGCTTATTGGGCTTAGCATGGGCTAGGCTTTTCTAGTGTTTCTGAAATTGTTTGCCTTCAGATTTGGATGTGGAAAGAAGAGTCGATTGATAGAGAAGATTATGAGTTTGTAATGGTTGAGTGTTTGGAAGATTTTTTGTCCCTCTTTAGGCTAAAAAATCTCATTAATCTATAAAATTAGCAATTGTTGTAGTGATTATAGGTTGCTGGCCTTTAATTTTGGGTTGTTTTCATCTCAACCGTAAGGTTATGGTGGCTTCTATTTGTTTACAAGTTCCTTATATTGGATTTTTTGTTTTTGTTAGGTTTGTTAGAGATTTTGATCGATGCTTCTTTCATGTGATTTTTTTTTTCTTATTTTCGCCCTAGCCTGATGTTTACTAGATTATACAAGATGTTACTAGATTTTTAGTTTGGTTTTTTTTTTTTAGATTACAAACAATTAGAGGTGGGAGATTCAAACCCATGACTTATGAAGCCATAAGTGTACAATAATGTCGTTTAGTTAATGCTCGATCTTATTGACTAGTTTGATTATTTTAAAAGTATAGGTAAAATGTAAATATCAAAATAAGGAAAGTCATAAGTTGGAAGAGTTCTTGTAGGTTTTAGGGAAAAAAAAAATTTATTGTAAGCTAAATTTTCAAAAACAAAAATTAAATAATTATCAAACGAGGTCTAAATGATCATCAAACACTGCTCACCAAGCTTGGGTTTTCTTTCTTTCTTTACATTTGATCATGACATTTATTGGACTATACAACCTAGAAGACATTCATCCATTGTTAGGTAGTCTTCATGAACACTTAAAATTCAATAGAATTAAATGGTTCAGTCCCTACTGCGCTGAGAAATGGACCAAGAGATCGTCCCTTCTATTACTATGGAGAAAACGCGAATTACATAATAAGTTTCTCTTCACTCTTAGCTCTCTCTTTATGTTTACCTTCCCTTTTTCACAAAGATTAGAATACAAAGCTTATATAGGTAGTTAGAAAGAGAATTAGAGAAAAAACAATTTGTTTCACCTACAAAGCTCATTTGACAATTTACCCATAGTTGGGTAAATTGTCAAATGGGGTCTATTTTAGAAACTTATTATCAAAATGGATCTAATTACAAACTTTTTTTTAAAATGGGTCTTTGCGTCTTTAGGAGAGATGCAATTCCCTTACTTTTTTGTTCCGATTTTTGAAGAAATGCAATTAATCACACGTGGCAAAATTTGCTTAACAAAAATTTTGACTTTTTTTTCTCTTTCTTATTTGTTTCTTTAATTCGATTTTTATTTTACTT
>JBBMKA010000018.1:18273665-18294324 GCA_037833695.1 Sechiopsis laciniata | reverse complement strand
CTAAAATGAGTTATCAAACATATACGATTTTTATTTTTTAAAACAAAAAACCAAAATTCAAAATTCAAAAACTAAAACCAAAAAACGAAAAACGAAATGGTTATCAAACGGGACCTTAGGTGTTCTTATTTTCAAATAAGGTTAAACTCAATTATTGCCGATACTTTTAGATTACTTTTTTCTTAATTTAATTATTGCAGATGAAATTTGAGTTCATAAAGAATGCATTTATGTTATTGAATTATGGATTGTATTATTATGTTTAATAAATTTTTAAGTTTTAAAAAAATGTCTAATAAATCTATAAGCTTTTAATTTTGTGTCTTATAAATAATTGAAAAGTGTAGAATAGATTCTATTTTTTATTTTATTTTCAGTAAAATCATAATTTTTTGAAATAATAAATAAGAAAAACGCAAATTGATGGTTTAAAATTATATTTGTGGAAATATATTTTATTTTTAGTAAAATCATAACTTCTTTATTAGATAAATTTGAGAGTTTTAAGATTTAATTAAAGAAAAAAAAAAGGAGAAGAGAAAGGAAGACGCAAATTACAAATTTTTGAAGTCGATTTCCACTTATTTTTTTTCTCTGAATTTAAATAAATTAGATTTTCACATGGTTGAAATGTATTTGATAATAATATAATAAATCTTGGCCAATATACATGGGTCACTACAAAATTTGCTTGTCTTGTTCTGACTGAACATTATGCTTCTGCACCGAATCGTGTACACCAACCGGAGATCTTACTGTAAATTTCTTTTTCTTTTTTTCTTTTAGGAATTTATTCTTTATTTTTTCTTAAATAATTGGGATTTATATTCTTCGATCTTCTCACGGGAGAAGTTTCTCAAAGATATTCAGAACACTCTGTTCTCATAAACCAAAACAGAGCCAACAAAAACACCTTCAAATTTCTTCATTCTTCTTCTTCCAACTGCTCCAACTGTTTACCAATTCCAAAAAATGATCAATTATTATTTAAAAAACCCATTCCTCAAATCTTGTTTCCTATTATTTTTCTTGTTCTTCCAAAATCTAAATCTTTGTTCATCCATTAACCCAGCTCTGGTTCTGCCCCTCAAAACCCAAGTAATTGCGCCGGAATCCGTCCGGCGAGCTCCCGACAAACTCCCTTTCCGGCACAATATCAGTCTCACCGTCGCTCTGACCGTCGGAACGCCGCCGCAGAACGTCACTATGGTAATCGACACCGGCAGCGAACTCTCATGGCTCCACTGCAACAGATCACAAAACTCCTCATCTTCATCTCCAACGTTCAATCCGGTCCGGTCATCCTCGTACGCTCCGATCCCATGTTCCTCCGCCACCTGTACCGACCAAACTCGGGATTTTCCGATTCCGGCATCCTGCGATTCAAATCAACTCTGTCACGCCACTCTGTCTTACGCCGACGCCTCTTCCTCCGAAGGAAATCTTGCCGCCGATACGTTTTACATCGGAAAGTCTGGAATTTCCGATGTGGTTTTCGGTTGTATGGATTCAATTTTCAGTTCCAACAACGAAGAAGACTCCAAAAACACCGGATTAATGGGTATGAATCGTGGATCTTTATCTTTCGTTTCCCAAATGGGTTTCCCCAAATTTTCCTATTGCATATCGGAATATGATTTTTCCGGTTTGTTACTTCTCGGAGATGCTAATTTTTCTTGGTTAGCTCCGTTGAATTACACTCCACTAATAGAAATCTCGACGCCATTGCCGTATTTCGATCGGGTCGCTTACACGGTTCAATTGGAAGGGATTAAAGTTTCCAACAAATTACTTCCGATACCGGAATCTGTCTTCGAACCGGACCACACCGGCGCCGGTCAGACCATGGTCGACTCGGGAACCCAGTTCACTTTCCTTCTCGGACCGGCTTATACCGCGCTTCGAGACGAGTTTCTGAACCAAACCGCCGGTTCGCTTCGGGTTTTCGAGGATCCGAATTTCGTTTTCCAAGGAGCTATGGATCTTTGCTACCGGGTTCCGACGAACCAAACCCGTCTCCCGCCGCTGCCGACCGTGACGCTGGTGTTTCGCGGCGCCGAGATGACGGTTACCGGTGACCGGATTCTGTACCGGGTGCCCGGAGAAATTAGAGGGAACGATACGATCCATTGCTTCACATTTGGAAATTCGGATTTTTTGGGCGTTGAAGCGTACGTGATTGGGCATCTTCATCAACAAAACGTGTGGATGGAATTCGATCTCAAAAAATCGCGGATCGGGTTGGCAGAGATCCGGTGCGATTTAGCGGGTCAGAAGCTGGGTATGGGCCTGTAATGTAAATGACCCGGACCCATTTGATTGAAGCGTTTTAACTATCGGGTCAGAACTTACGGGTTATAGGTCCATGCTATTATAGTGCTCCTTCAGCTTTTAATATATATATATATATATATATATATATGTGGGTCCATACCATCTTTAATATTTAAAAAAAAAAGAAAAAGAAATGAGATTTTGATCTGACGGGTGTAATGAGTTTGAGTGAGCTGCGATGTCGACACGTTGAAGAATGATTGTTTTTTTTGTGCCCTACCTGTACATTTTTAATATTCATGAGCTTTAATGTAATAAAAATATGTGTCGCAGAGTAAAATATTATTTATGATATGTTTTGAGGGGATATTTTGAAGTGTGACTCAAGCGACCAAAACATTTAATGCAGCAATTATAAAGTCAATGAAGTTACCTAACAATTTTGAAGATACTCATTTCAAAAAAAAAAAAACAATTTTGAAGATACTCTCTCTCGGCTATGTTGAAATATGAAGCAATTTAATGAAGTAACAGAAAATATGAACGCAAATTTATGATGCACAAAACCAAATTTATTTAATATTTTACATATTATATATGTACACATACTTTTTTAGTACATCAAATTTGAATACTATGGTTTTTTGAGAAATAAATTTGAAAACTATGTGGATTACCTTCGTCGTTAGTGCGGTCTCTATTAAGGTTTTTTTTTTTTTTTTTTTGAAAACAAACAAATCATTAAGCGTCACGCGCAACAATCAAACAATTGTCCAAAATGGTGGAAACAACACTAGGGGGGAGATTCCCCCTCCAAAAATAAGAAGAACTCTCCTCATACCATGGAGAGAACAAGACCACAAAAATCACCGACATTCATAGAAGGTTTAGCCAGAAGATCGGCCACTCTATTTCAAACTCTCTTACAATGATTAAAAGAGACAGCACCTAACCTAACAGACAAGTCCGTAATATCACGCAGAACATTACCAAATTTAGTGAGATCTGAAATCATTACAAATAGCATTGATAACAGATAAAGCATCAGATTCAACCAAGATAGGATGAAGAGGTCCCTGACTCAGGCAGGAAACCTGCAAAAGATCCTCCCTAATGGCGAGACCTTCAAGATCCATAGTAGACGAACAAAAAATCCCATGACGAGCACCAACCGTAAGCGGAATTCCCCTGGCGTCCCTCAGAATCCAACCAACACCTTCCAAGTCATTCACTTGATTCCAGGAGGCATCGCCATTCAACTTCCAAAATCCAGGCAAAGGGAGAGACCAAAAGAGAGTGCCAACCTCCACAACATCGAGATTGGCCGACTAGGGACCTGCATCACAACCAAAACTAATAAAATTTCTATCAATCAAAGCAATGAGGGATGAAATATTTCCAGTCCCCAAATTATGAAAACATGTATTTCTATAAGACCAAAGACTCCAAATAATAATTAAAACTTTATCCAATTCGGAATTAAGGAAAAAGTACAGAAGGGAGCTCCAGATATCAAAGACGCCTGAAGTGAAGAGACATGTTAGATAACAAGGGAAAGAAATAAGACCAAGCCTTTTGAGAGATTTTATATAAAGCAATAAGGTGAACGTTGGATTCCCAATAATTGTTACAAACAGGACAAAGAAGTTAAGAGTCAATTCCTCTAGAATTAATATTGATTTTTGTGGGGATACCATTATTGATGATATTCCAGGCCCTCAACTTAACTTTAGAAGTCACATTACATTTCCAAACCTTCTTTCAAAGGGATTTGGAAGGGGAGTTATCCGAAGAAGAGGGAGAATCCTTGCAAACCAGACCATAGGCCAGGTGATAAGCACTCTTAATAGAAAAATGTCTTTTACGGTCAAGATTCCAAATAATCTCATCTTTAGAGCTTTGCTTCGCAAAAGGAGTTCTAATAATCACTTCAGCATCCATACGGCAAAAGATCTCATTAATCAAAGAAACATTCCAGCAAGCATCGACGCTAAAAAGCTCACAAACCCGCTTGCACTTCCAATCCTCTCTTATCCCGCGAGGAAAAGTATTGCTCTCATGATTAATCCAAAGATCTCTACCAATAACAATCACATTCCCATTACTAGTTTTCCAATGATAACCCTTAACGAAAAGATCCCTCCCCCATAAAATGCTTCTCTAAGCAAGAAAAGGGCAAGAACCAAGATTCGAGGAAAGAAAATTAGAATTCCTAAAGTACTTTCCTTGGAGGAATTTTTTGACATAAGATTCGTAGGATATTTTATGATCCTCTAACTTTGCTTAGCCAAAAGAGCTTGATTGAAACAACCGAAGTTACAAAAACCAAGGCCCCCATCAGCTTTACTAATACCAAACTTCTTCAAGGAAATCCAATGAGCCTTCGACTTGTTGCCTTCCTGCCCCCACAAAAAATGAGCACACAACCTATCAAGATCCTCACAAATTCCTTTAGGGATTTTGAAGCAACTTATGGAAAATGTAGGGATAACTTGAGCCACAACCTTGATAAGGATCTTTTTTCCACATTTGGACAATAATTTACCTTTCAAAGCCTGAATGCAGGCGCCCACTTTATCAGTAAGAGAGCTGAACAAATCACTTTTGTTGCACTGATTCTGAGAGGGCATACCCAGGTGGGTGCCAAGGGAATCGCTGATTTTAACCCCAATAATATTACTGAGAAAATCCCTATTGAGGGGGGCAACATTTTACTGAGCATCATGGCAGATTGATAAAGATTAATAATTTGGCCAGAGGCCTTTTCATAGACATGAATGATCTCCTTGATGCTCCTACAATCTCTCTCATGAGCCATGAAAAAGAAGAGACTATCATCAGCAAAAAAAAAAAAAAAAAAAAAAAAAGATATAAAAAAAAGAGAAATAGAAGGGCAATAGTTATTGATCTTCAAACTTTTGAAAGAGTTAAGAGATTCTATCTAGCATAGCAGAGAGTCCCTCAGCACAAAGAAGGAAAAGATAAGGAGAAAGAGGCGGATCCCCCTGCCTAATCCCTTTGCTTGGAGCAAAATCACCAAACGGCTGACTATTGATCAAGATTGAAAAAGACATCGACTTCACACAATCTTGTAACCTGCAAATCCAAGATGTGTTGAACCCCATCTTAGCCATAATTCTAAACACAAAGTCCGAGTGGACTCTATCAAACGCTTTACTCATATCAATCTTAAGCGCCACCAGCCCCTCTCTGCCTTTAACCCTCTTATTAATAGAATAAATGCATTCAAACCCAGTAATAATATTATCCGAAATAAACCTGCCAGGGATAAAGGCCGATTAATTAGAGGAGATGACCTTATCTATAACTGACTTTAGCCTATTAGCCAAGGCTTTAGAAATGATCTTATAGAAAGTATTGTAAAGACTAATAGGCCTGAAATCTTCCATTGATGAGAGAAATGAAAGTTTTGTTGAGTGGGTGGAGATCTGCCTCATTATTCAGAATACTAAGACAAACCCGAGTCACTTCATTCCCCACAATATCCTAATAATTTTGGAAAAAATAGCAATCATCTCGTCAGGCCTAGGAGCTTTAGAAAGACTCATGCCAAAGATCGCTTTTTCAATATTAGCCTTAGAGAAAGGACTATCAAGAAAAGTGTTATCCTAGGCCGAAATTTTGGGCGAGATACAATCAATAATTTTGCTAGTAGAGATCTCGCAAGAAGAATGAGCTTGGAAAAGATTGATAAAATAATCATTAGCAATTCTGGCGATGTCCTCAATAGAGGAGAAACTTGAGCCATCTTTATCAGAAAGATTAGAGATCGTATTCAACTTTTTTCGAGCAGAGGCCTTAGCATGAAACCATTCGATATTACGATCTCCTCACCTGGTCCAGTCTTCCCTACATATTTGCTTCCAGAAAGCCTCTTCCTTCTCTAAAAGAGCATTGACTGCAGCGTTCCGAGTGCTAATATAATCGTAGTAATTAATTCAGAGTTAAACTGTTAAGTAAACCTCAGAATCGCTTACGTGCAAGTATACGTGGTCGAATTGCAACAAGTAATAAGTATATAATTTTATCAATCCCACAGAGATTGATGTCTAGAATTAATATTGCTAAGTCGAGAGTTGTGCAGAAAGTAAATGCATGGTTAGGATAGTTGTTGTTTTCTTTTGATCCTGATAGTAAAATAAAGCAAATGCTAACAACAATAAATATGAATGCAATAAGTAGTGATAAATAGACAGTTTGAAGAAGATATTAAGAGCACGGAACTAGTTATCGAGTTTCTCGCTTCCCTCTACTAATAAATACTTCTGCACTTAATGATTTACGGCAGAACCAGCTTCCACTGCAAACTCTGTACTAGCTGGTGGCAGCGCGAGCAATAGTGAGGTTATTCCTAACTCCCTAAATGATGCAAAGACTTGCCTTCAACCTATTGCAGCATACTGGGTCACCATGCGGTTTCTTCCTCTGAACTCACCGCAAGTTATATACGTGGGTAGCTAATAGACGCATATGTATAGAATAGTAATGCAGCAGTGTAAAACTCTTTAACCTACGCTTCTAACATGCTTCTACTCGAGAGTATTCATGCAAAACTCCTATAACGCAGCATAGATATAAACATAAGTAAGAAGTTTAAACTAGCTGATTTTATTACGACTACAAGATGTTTATAACTACAACTATTCCTAAAAAATAATAAAAAATAGAATTGGCTCTGTTATGAAGTGTGAAGTCCCCTTGTCATCAGCTCCTACGAACACCACTAGTTGCTTCTTGCATGGATTGGCTTCTGGCCATCAAACCAGCTGACCGAACTCTGGCTTCCTTCTTATAATTTATAGATTTGATTTACTTGATCGACAAGCCTAGGTGAGTCGAAGAATCCTTATTAATGCCGGATCTCTTGATTTTTGCTGGAATTTATTTGATTGATATCACCTTAATTGCTTGATTGATTCTCTGTTCTTTCCTTGTTGGTGTAATTTTTCGATAGCAACCGCCATGTGAAACGCGTGAGTTTTCTATGTGTGTTACCGTTTGCATTGCTTTGTCCCTCCAGCATAAGCGTTCAACATTTCTTGCATTAAATAGTCTTTTTAGCATAAAGTCATACAATATTCGTACTTAATCTGCTAACTGTGTTATTGATGCTACTTAAGAAATGCATGCTGATTTCTATGATTTATGCTCGCAATTTCCTACTGATGCTCATTTATTTCCCTTAATCATAAGAATAAAGCAAACTATTGCAACTTAAAATACGCTCTATTTGAGAGCTATCAAACCCCCAAACTTAAATCATTGCTTGTCCAAAGTAATGCATGTTGCTAGTTAGCTTATTCTAATAATTAGATCAGCTTTTCCTCTTTTTCAACATAAAATCAGTAAGTCTTACCGCATATCATTTTCTTAGCAATAACTTCTTTCGCCTATTAGTTTTCAAACTTTTCCAAAGATTCAGGTTTTGCTTAAAATCTTCCTTACCATGATTGATAGATTGTTCATCATCGCAAGTATTTCTCATTACTCAATCTTTTGTACGCAATCACTTCTAGTCTAAGTTTGTCCAACATATTCTATCAAAACTTTCTAGGCCCTTATATCCTTCGAGGATTTTTGCTATGCTTTTTGCATTCCTCTCAGGTTGCACTCATGTCTATAATTCCATAGTTCTTAAGATGTCTTGTTTGAGCATAAAACAATTCACCTAAGCGGTAGAATTTAGCCAAAAATGTTATATTCAGTTCACATTTTCCTTAGAAGGATCGTCTAAGGTGTTTGCATTCATTTGTTGCACTAACTAGGCTCACATTTTCCTATTCCATAAACTAAAATCTCCAACCCATCAAATTTGTCAAGTAAAAATTTAGCCGACATCATATCAGAATATCACAATTTAGGCAAAATCAAATCACAATCAGGAAAATTCTTAACGAGCCACCAATTTGAAAACAATATCTAATGATGAATCCAACAAATCAGAATCTACCTAAAAAATTATCACAAAGCAACTCTAAATTTATCAGTCTCAAAATTTCAGCCAAACTATCAACAATAAGCTTAGCATTAACAATTTGCAATCACAACATCACAATTTCTACAAACTAATTTAAGCTAATAGTACTTTTAAGTCTGGCAGCTCTAAATAGCATAACAATATCAAAATTGCAGCCCACAAATTTAGAAATTAGCATGCCAATGAATTTTAGAAGCTTCTGTAACTTTTAACTCAAATTCCAACAATTGAAAATTTCAGCCACAATATCATAATCAACAAGCATATACCTCAAATATCATATCAAATTCAATACCAATTGTTGGAACATCTAAACAACCAATTTTCTTAACTACAATATCAAGACAACAACCCAAACTAATTCAAGACCAACATAATAGGCAACAATTTCCAGCAAAGTCTCAAAATGTTAGCACAACTACAACAAATCAATCACAAGTGTATGACAATCTGGATCAACATAAAAAACATGTGATTATCTCAATTATTTTAGAAATACCTGTGAATATCAGGCTTGCGAGCTGCAGAGGTATAGATTAAAAGGTTGTTAGCTTGATTTTCAATTGATTTGCAATCAGAATTTGAGCCACCAACGAATTGCAAATTGAGGTAGGATTCATGAATATTTAATCTCAACATTTTACGTTGGCATCAATTTGAAATTCAAATTGCAAAACACATAATCAAATGCAATTGCGGCCCAATCAACGCTCATTAACTACTTGGAGAACTAATTAATATGTTGATTGCTGATATAATTCCAAATAATCAATTTAAAAATTGATTTTACAAACTCAGCACAACGCATCACAGCTGTAGCTGCCAATTGAATTTAACTAAAAAAATTTCACCGCAATTTCTAAATCGGACTTGTAGAAGGTCCCCTAAAGAATCTGGTTCGCCAACAATATGATGAATTTAAGAGGTGAGGCCCGTCGAACAAAATATCGCTACAGAAATCGTTGAAAAACAAGCTTTGATCTCGCTGAGGATCAAACAATAACAGCAGGGGATGTAATTCTCCCTTTTTCGAACAGAAAATTTTCGAAATCTAGAATGCGGTAGGTTCAATCAATCGATCCAAAATGAAATCAGAAACAAATGCCTTAATAGGCTCTGATACCAATATGTTAAGAAATCTATGGAGATTTCTTCCAAATTAATACAAAAACAGAATCAAATGAGATGAATAAACAAATAGAAGAAAATGGAGAAGAAAATAGCACACCAGATTTAAGTGGTTCGAGACTAACCCTGCCTCCACTATTAGAACTATGAGATAGCTTTTCTCATTCATAATTTGCCATGGAAATCCAAAAGGCTCAAATGGTGGCTAGGGTTTCTCTCAAGGAAGAAGATGAACCCAAGGAGTTTTATATACTGTAGCTCAATTACACAACCCACATGTGGTTAACTTAACCGCACAACTAATCCCTAGGTTAAAACTAACCTCACCAATGAGTTAAAATACAAATAATGTGTAATTCACATTTTACACTCACTAATCGAAACCTATCAATAGTATTGATTAAAGTTAATTGATAACACTGATAGAAACCAATTGACGACACTGATTGTTCAATTAATTTTAAACAGTGTTTGAAAAAATCCATAAAGTTTATAATTTAACTATGATCAAAGTTTATATATTATTTAAATTGATTTATATAGATATTTAGCAAATATTAATTTAGAAAGAAATAATGAATATGCATGTTAATATTCTTATTGACAATTTGTTTCAAGTATAAATTATTTAATGAAATTCTAGAAAAAATATTTATTGTAAAATACATAATAGCTTCATTTAGTGTCACTGATTTGTTTCAATCATTATCACTGATTAATTTCAATAGGTAACATTGATTGCAAATACAGATTAGTTCAATCAATCAGACATCGATGAATTTTAATCAATGTCATTGATGAGTTTAATCAATGCCACTAGTTGACATTTATCAATGACGCAGATTGCAAATACGAGATTAGTTCAATCAATCATACATCAATTGACTTTAATGAGTGATACTAGTTACAAATATGAGATTAGCTTAATCAATTGGTACCGTTTGACTTTAATCACTATCATTGGCTGACTTCAATTACTAACACTAATTGCAAATATTGTAATTATAAGATTAGTTCAATTGATCACACACAAATTGACTACCCATAGTATCGTTAATTGTCTTCAATCAATGTCATTGATTGATAGAGGTGTGCAAAAGAACCGATAATTTGAGCAACCTAAACAGGTTAGGTTGGGTTGTATTATTCTTTAGGTTGAGTTGAGTTATAATTTTCTTTGAGTTGGATTAGTTCTCGAGTTGCCTAATTTCTGATCTGTTCAACCCAACTTGAACTGTATGTATGCGTGTACATATATGTACGTATGCATGCATGTGTGTCAGGTTAACTATCAAAACATGTTATTAGCATATCTGCAGAAAGCATGGATTACAAGATATACATTTTGGATTTGAGTATAATATCATATAATTTTATTTACTTTCTTTTAACATATTTATGGAGTATTGATAACTCTCAAGAATTGAGAGTTAAATAGCTTAGGGCAATATCTTTTTGTGTAAACTTCACTACATTTAGTACAAAATCTATTTACATGTTTGCTTTAGCATAAAGATTTGAGCAAAATGAATTATCTTTTAGTTTTCTAATTAGGATAACATTTTAGCTGTTTGCAGTAGCAAAAATGCATGAATGAGTGAATTCTTTCATTTAAATTTATAAGAACTAATATTTCTATTGGAACAATCCAAAGAGCGAAGTATGATGTTGCGCATAAGGCATTGTAGTGGCGAATGGAATTTCCAAAAAAAATGGCTTTTGAAAAATATCTAAGTAAAGGACGCGTGTCGAAGATCCAAGAGAAGCCTTTCAATCCAAGCCGTTGCTTTCTTAACCGCTTGCAAAAAACAGAAACGCGGATCATGGAACAGGAGAATGTCAGATCGTGGAGCAGAACCTGGCAGAACGTGGAGCAGTGTTTATCGGTTGCGCTATAAATAGACAACTTCGTCTTCGAGGAAAAGAGAGCCGAGATCGAGAGATCCTTCCCATTTCCAATTTTCCAATCAAATTTTAGCCTTAGTTCTCCATCTTGAGACTTAGCTACGTCGGAGTGTTTCGCCTGAAGTTTTGTCCAGTTAGCTTGTATTTACTTTCTGCCTTTTTCTAGTGTTAGTTGTATTAGCTAGTTTTATTTGAGTAGCATTTCAGGAGTTGTTCAGAGGTGCAACTTGTGATTCCAACCAGAGCCTTTCTGAACTTTTTTTTTAACTTGCTTTTCTGTAGTGAACTCTTGCTTGTTTAGCGATTTAATGTAGATGGATGTTGTTCCCCTTATTGTTGTAAGTTTTCTGTGCATTATGATTAGCTAAACTTATCGTCGAAAGGAAATAGGCAAGTAGGGTAGTTCGCTGTAGTGAAGAGGTAGAGAGATGCCGAACTATAAATGCACGATGTGTTAACTTAAAATAAATTTCGTCTAATTAACTGTTTGCATCAACTTTATTTCGCTTCGAGGGAAAAGGAAGAGAGCGAATTTGCATGTCATAACACTAGGTTTGCTAAGCTTTTATTTGCAATTTAAAGAACTCTTAGAGATAAGGTTTTTACTAATGTTGCTGGCTCTGTTGTTATTTAGATGCTAGAGCTAGAGAGAGCCTGTGTAGAGCAAATCAGTAGTTCACTTCTCACCGTTATGCCTTATCGTTGCAACGTATTACCCGAAAGTCCTAATCTCCTTCTGATACCCCTCTAATCTGATTAAGTGCATATTTAGACGCTTTTCATTATTACAAATTCATTTTGTCAAGCTCATTGTTATTTCGCTCCTACATTTATTTCTGCGACTGTAGTTATAGCTCCATCAAACCTTTATCCCACCAACTTGACTCTTGCTTTTAACTCTAATTTGAACATGACTCAAAATCTATGTGGAGATGACCTTACTTTATTTAAAACTTGCTATAACAAAAGTTGTGTATACTTGCACAGTCTAGGGTTAAGGCACGCATAATTAATTTAATATTGATTGCATTTTTCTTGAGCATTATAAGAGCGAGCATTGCATGGCCTCCCGAATCCCGACAAGTATGCATGAGTTATGGAGAGAAATGAGGAGATAAATACAACCCAATAACCCAACTCAACCTAACTACGAAAAATATGGATTGGTTGATCTAATACATAGGATTTGACAGGTTTTGGTCTAAAATTATCCCCTAATCAAGACCATGTACTCACCTACTAATTGACTTCATTTAATGTCACCGATTGACTTCAATGAGTGTCGTTTATTGAAGTCATTAAACTTGTGGACTTTTTTTTTTTAAATGTAATTTCTGTAGTTTTGCCTTCACCACTTATTTTTTTTGCAACCTCTACCCTTTTTTTTTTCCTTTTTTAGAAATTTTGATATTTGTATAATTATTTTAACTTTATTATTATTCTTGAAAAATCCCGTAATGCAAACCTCTTGAATTAAGTTTTAGAATATTTTTAATTGTTTGCATAATTTTTTATGAGAAAATTACAAAAATTAGTCAAAATCTAAAAAATAATTATAAATATGATTATTTTCAAAAAAAAAAAATTAAAATTAATGAATATAATCATTGGTGTTAATGCATATTGTCACATATTTTCTTATAATACTAATATTATTGAGTATTTTTATAATATAATATTAAAACTTATTAATTATGAATATTGATATTAATAAGTATTTATAATACAATATTAAAATATATAAATGATTATATATGCAAATATTTTAGAATTTGCCTACCTTTAATAATTACTTTGTGAGAAGAATTCATCAAATACAATTTCTTTTCTCACTATTTTTAACCATTAATTTCTTCTTTTTTTTTTCTTACAAATGTGTATTAAGTTGATTTCAAAAAAAAAAAAAAAAAAAAAACCAAATGTGTATTAAGTTTAGTTTCATTAAGAAATATTATTATTTTTCTTCTTATTATTTATTTTAAAAAATGTGAGTAAGAATTATAATACATTCCTTATCAAAAGAAACAGGTTGTAATGATATCATAATCCAATAATTAAAAGGTTAATTACGAAATCGAATCTCTCAATTATTGGATTGGTAAACAAATATTACACTCTTTTTTCTGTCTAAAAAATCCCATGTCCTGCAAAGGATTCCATATTCCAAACGTTTTTTAACCTATTTTTGTTTAGTTTTTAGTTTTTAATTTAATTTAATTTTTAAAAATATTGGAAAACGTAGATATCAAGTTAAAGAAATTCATGTCTAAAAAAAATGATAGCTAAAGAAATTTATAGCAAGTCGACAGAGTAGTTAATATAGCCTCATCTAAAATAGAACAAACTTCGAACGCCAACAAAATAAAGTAGAATAAATGTCAAAGTCCACGCATCAAAACCATGTTTTACCTTTTTTTATAATTTTTTAATTTTAAGCTCTCAGAAAAATTTTGAAAACAAAAACTTTTTTTTTTCTTCAAAATTGATTATGATTTTGAAAATATGGATAAAAAGTAGATAATAAAACATAGACGTAGCCGTGCTTATAGTTTAATTTTCGAAAATCAAATGGTTATGAAATAAGTCTAAGTGTTGTGTCTTTAATTGATTGAAATGTATTTATTTCTCTTCATTATTAAAAAAAAAAAACATATTTATATTTCTATTTATTCTTAATAAAAACAAGTTTTTTTTTTTTTTTTTTTACTAAAAATAAAATATAAATTGAAGTCGAAGATTTCACATAATTCTACATTCGAAAAAAGAGAAGACCTCCAACACTTTTTTATTCAAATTTATAACATTTGGTCATTAAGAATATACAAAATTTCATTAGAGATTTGTTATAGTGGACGAACCTCGTACTAATCTAATAAAATCAAATACAATTTTAAAAAACATTAAATTTAATGGTTATACAATGAAACCATATATATATATATATATATATATATATATAAAATTAAAGAAATATCATTCAATAACACTATATGAAAATAGTTACTAATGTATAGAAAAATGAGTTTGATCCTCGTAAAAGGATCAAAATGTCAATGCTTCAATCAATTCAGTCGATAATTTTCAATCAATTCAGTCGATAGTCTTCAATAAGTTTGTTGTTAGTGTTCAATTAATTCATTGATAGGCGTCAATCAATTTGTTGATAGTTTTCAATCAGTTCAACTAATTAAAAATAATGAGTAAAATCGATCGGAAACCATCGTTGACAGTTATAGAAGGTCATTGTTGACTCTAATTGAAGACAAAGTAAAATTGATTGAAACCAAACATTTAAATGATGAGAGACAAATATTTGGGATAAAATTTGATTGTGCTCTGATCATTTAAAAGCCACCTCTATTTTCGAGGTTTTTCGGGATAAAACTCGGCTTCTCTCTTCATAATTTTTTCATCCCATTTCAACAAATATTTCTCGACAATAATTTCCGACGAGTAATTAGTGAAATAACCATTCTCAACCTCTAACCTAAATTGAGCCGCGAGAACCTCGACCTGTCTCTAGACTCGATCCGCTCCAATCTAGTTCGGCTCTAACAAAACACAAAGTTATCATCGTCGTTTTATCCGTCTTGAAGAAGCCCTATGGTTTGCGCCGTTGCAACCCTCCTCCTATCGCAATTCCTCTCGCTCGAGATACACAATTTATACCTTCATTGGGCTTCTCAAGCAAAGTTTCGGGCATGGATCACTGGAAATGTCCAAGCTTGCCTCAAATCGTCAATCATGAGTATAAAACATTTTGAAATTTTATGAAACCAGACAAATTTTGAAAAAGGAAGAAAAGAGAAATTGGGAGAGCGAAAAGGTGCAGACGAAATGAAAGAAATTAGAAAAGAAAGCAAAGAAACGAGAGATAAAATTGGAAAAGAAAAGTTGCAGAAAGAGGAAGGAAGAAGGAAGAGAGAAGTAAAATCATAAAATTGAAAAAACTATAATTATAAGACATGAGGTAAACTATAATTATAATTATTTGATTTTTTAATTTCTGAAATTTAAATTTATGAATCATACTTCCACCTATAGCTTTCAAATCCGGTTATATTTTAAAAACTAAAAAACAAAAAGAAATCAAGAGAAAATAAATTAAATTTTCAAAAACAAAAAATAAAGCTCCCATTTAATAACTATTTTATTTTTAATTTTTAAAATTTGAAATTTAAGTCTACAACAACTATTTCACCATATATTTTTTCTTCTTCACATATCTACATTTTATCTTATTTAAAAAAAATCAAGCCAAAAATTGAAAATAAAGAAGAAAAAAAAAAAACTTCTAAAAATTTATTTTAGTTTTTAAAATTTAATTAACATTCACATACTTTCTTTAAAAAAGATTAAACACATAATAGAAATTTTGAGTAAAAATAAACTTAAATTTAAAAAACAAAAAATAAAATAATTATCAAATGGGTCGATGATAACTCTCAATTAGAGAGAGTTATTTAGTCCTCTATTAGGGTGTTTTCAATGAAGAATCATGCATTATTATCTTATTTTTGATGCATAGTATCACCTTAAAATAGGGAAATTAGTCTTAAAATGCATTGCATGTAGGATGGGAGGCAAGGATTACAAAGTTCGGATAATTTAGAGTTTGTGTGCTGAAAAGTGAATGTTTGAAGCATTTTCTATAGCATTTCAAGAATCCTTGTTCACGCTAAATTTTTTTTTTTAATATTTCAGGATCTTAAAATGTTGAAAGCTTTGAATAAAGCCTAAATCAGAAGAGGAAAGCTCCAAAAAAGAAAATCCAGAGCTGCAATAGTGCAATGTCAAGAGCATCGGTAAAATTCAAGAAATCGAATGTCTGCAGCATTCGGTCAACTGGGAAAAACAGTTTTTCTACAAAAAGAAGAATTCCTGCACAAATGTCAGACGAAGCAGAAGCGGCAGGCGCGTTTGTCCCCTGGGAACATGTTCTTTCTGACCACTTTTTGAATGGGAAATCAAGACATTTTACCCTAGAATCTCAGCCGTTGATCTTGGATGAAGTTGAAGTATAAAAGCATCAGTTTGGAAGGAAGAGAGGGGACACCATATTTTTTCCAGACCTGTCTTTTCATTCCTAAAAACAACCAGCAGTGGTTTCTTTAGTTTTTCTTGCTTTTCTACTTAGTTTTTGTAATAGAATAGTGGGTTTTGGCAAGGAGCTTAGAGGAACACCATTGGAGACCATTTTGACACTCTTTAGAGACTTTTTAAAGCTTTCTTCTTCTCATTTTCTCTTTACTTTCAGTTGCAATAGCTTTAGTTTTGTAAGACTTGATTCATTGCTTAATACATACTTTGTTGATAGTTTTCTTTCATTGTTGATAGCATTCTATTATGTTTTGATTATTCTGCTGTGGAATGCTCTCGGCATTATACTCTGTTTCTATTCTATCCATTATGAGCATGAGCTGAATGCATATAGATGAAGGTTAAGGTAAGGGTGTGTGTTGCATGTATCTTGGGTAAGCGGAGGATGTTGAGCTAAGATGTGGTAGGTGTTTTAATTAAGAGCATGTTTCGACTGACCATCCATTCATGTTTACTTTTCACTTCTTCTTGGAAGAGAGGGGGGATTAGAGAACTACTACTCATGTCCATTAGTTTCATGTTAAGAACTCTTGCATGTTAAAGAAGAAAGCTAGGAATAGTCGCCTCGCTAGTGCACATTTCATTGTCTTTAGCTTAGAACATAGAAGAGAAAGCTCATGTTCGAAGAAAATGAATGCATCTTGGAAAAGAGAATTTGATCACGTGTTGTGTGGAGTTCTCTTCTCACCATAAACTTACCATTGATGCATGTTAATCGCACTCGAAAAACCCTTAACCTGAACCTATTCTCTTATTGAAGTATTTGCTCTGTTTTCTGCATTTCTGTTTTAGTATCTTCATATCGAACATTTATAGCATTGTGACAGTTTTCTATTTGGTTATGTGAAGATGTTAGCGTTGTATGTGTTACTGTTACTATTTCTAGTGTCTAAAGCATTTATTTCGTTTCTGCAATTTTATCATTCTTAGTTATTTAGTTAAAATAACCAACTACCAAAATTTCTTTTACTTTTCTGTACTTAACTTTTTTACCAACACTTATTTAAGAGATAAATAGTCCTTGTGGAGAATGATTTTTATCTTATCACTTGACTACGATTGACTGCGTATACTTGCGTATAATCTATTGAATTCTCGCAGTATTGTTTGTTTATTGTGTAAAACGACCAGATTATTACTTATTTAATTGGACAATCTTAACCGATCAATCAAAATGATTATCAAACGAAATTATTTATTCATAATTATTTTTAAACAAAATTTATTATATTACTAAAAAAATAATTATGTCACTAATTAAGTTATCAAAACTATCACATCACATCACATCAATTTAGTTATTTATTTGATGTTTTAAATTACTAAATACTCATATAAAATAAAACTAGTTTGGTGGGCCAACTTCTACTTGGGAAGGGAAGGGAAGGGAAGAGCCCTTCCCAAAGTTTGGCCCACCAGGTTATTTAACCCAGCTAGGAAGGTTAACACGGCGTGTGGGCCGGGCCCTTCCCAGCGAGTAAATTTTTTTTTTTTTTTTTTTACGCCGTTGAAATTTTTCATTTTCTACATGGTCTTTTTTTTTTTTTTTTTATAATTATATTTTACATTTTCAGCTTTCCTTTTACATTTTTTTTCCTATTTTTATTTTGTTTTTTTAAGTTTGGTTGTTTACAGATTTTTTTCCTTTATAAATTTATGATTTCCTTTCTTCCCTTTTTTGTTTTCGATTTTTCTCTTGTGTTTTTTTTTTCTTTTATAATGTTTATATATTTAAGTTTTCATTAATGTTATTTTTTACTTTAATTTCCTTAGTTGTTTAATTAAATATATTATTTATTATAGTATTTATTTGAAATTAAATTTGTCAAAACTATTTATTTAAAAAAAAAAAAAAAATTCAAAACTAAGATTTGAATTTTATTATTATTTACTATTATTATTATTTTTTATTTTTAGAATAAACTAAGATTTGAATTTAAAGTCTCTCTCTTTTTTTTTTAGAATAAATTTAAACCCTCTCTTTAAATTAAATTTCTAAATATTTCATCTTAACTTATTTGATTATATTTATTTATTATATACCATTTATGTGTAAGTTTTTCATTTAAATTGTAATAATTATCATTTTATTTATATATATATATGATATTTTTGTATTTTTCTTTTTAACTTGTAATAATTATCATTTTATTTATATATATATGATATCTTAAAATAATATACGTAATTTTGTATGTATTTTATTTTTTTCGACAAAGTATACATTTGAAATTTGTTATCTAAATACAAAATTTGTTGAAATACAATAATTCTAGATTAATCAAGTATATTGGTATAACTAAACTAATTAAGTTTTTGTTTAGATAGAACTCTATTTAACTTAATTGAATTGAATTATATTTTATGTTATTTATGTATATTATTTTCTTTTAAAATACAATAATAATTATTATTTTTTAGATATATCATGTTCTTTAAATAATATTTATAATTGTTTATGCATTTAATTTGTATCGACAATGTATGTATATTAGTTATATAAAAATATATATTAATAAATATTAATTTTATTATTTATCAAAGTTTTCTAAATTCATACATTTCTTAAAAAAATATATAAATATATATATTTATATAAATTTAATATACAACTACTCAAAATAATTAATTATTTTTTTATGTTTATAATTGCAACTTATCTTGATTTGAGTTTTTAAACTTAATTTTTATCATAAAATTATGTTGATACATTTTTTTTTTTTGGGAAATTGTATAGAGTAGTCTCTTTTAACAAAATATTTACAAATGTAGTCAAAATCTAAAATAATTGCATATATATTTACTTGTTTTTTATTGATTAATTAATACTTTTGTTAAGTACAATTATACCTTCTAGTAGTTGTAACTGTACCTCATTTAAAAATTTTCCCTTTTGTTTTGTTTTTCTTTTTTCATTTAGGTTACTTTTTCTCATTCGGAAATGTCTCTTTCTTTGTTGTTCCATTCCTAAAATTAAGCTTCTTTCAATCTAAAATCTAATCACCATTTTTATTCTTCAAGTTTTATTTTTCAACTTTCATACGTACAACATTCTTTTGTATTGTTTTAGAATTCCTCAATTTTTTTTTGTATTGTTTTAGAATTCTTCAGTTTTAGAATTTCTCATTCATAATCCTTCCAAACCTCTTTATTGAAAAATGGTTATTCATCAACTATTCTAATAAATTAATTATAAATATAGTCAAATTTAAAAATATTTATAACCATAGTCATAAAATACGGTTTAATGATATATTATTAATACGATATTATTTATAATTAATACAATATTAATTCATTGATGCAATATTATTTATTATTAATATAGTATTAATACACATTAATACAATATTATTTATTATTAATACAGTATTTCTCTATTATGTAATAATACTGTATTAATTATACATAATAATACTGTATTAATAATACAATAATATTGTATTAATATCAATGACTATCATTAATACAATATTATTTATTATTAATACAATATTTCTCTATTATGTAATAATATTGTATTAATGATACATAATAATACAAAATACTGTATTAATAATAAATAATAGTGTATTAATACCAATGACCATAATTGCTATTTTTTCAAAGGACCATATTTATAATTATTTTATAGGTTTAAGTTTTTTAGGTTTCCCTAAATACACATAAATACAAAAGATATCTTAGCTGTGAAATACAATATTAATTCAATATTTATACAAAATAAAAAAATTATGATACTTAAACAATTTAAATTTATCACTACATTACACAACTTAATTCATTTAATCGATACCATAAAAATAACAATAATCTAGAAATCCATATTTATTTATTAAAACACGATTCAATATTTTAGGTATTTTGGCAAAATCAACACAACTACATACCTAGAAACCAGGTAACAAACGTGAAAACAAAAATTAATAAAAAATAAAATAAACTTCCAGAAAATTCCACCATTTGAGGAGATTTTTTAATGAGGTAATTTTGGATCGAAAAATTTTGGACGGAAATTTGAAAAGTCTTAGGCACAAATTTAAAGGAAGTTGTTTGTGTATGTTGCCTATAAAACAATTTTTTAATTTAAATGTGATAGATTAGTTGTGCTAAAACTTTTAAATTTTAACATTTTTGTAAAAACTTTCTCTATTTAGCCTAATCCGGTAAAAAGCCCTTTTTTTTGTAACAATTATCAAATTTAATTATTTAAATAATTTTTATTTCATTAATTTTGTTATTTTGATATTCTAG
>JBBMKA010000018.1:18257794-18273565 GCA_037833695.1 Sechiopsis laciniata | reverse complement strand
AATTATTTAAATAATTTTTATTTCATTAATTTTGTTATTTTGATATTCTAGATTTTCTTTTCAAAAAAAAAAAAAAAATTTTAATTCAAGAATTTAAATTTTATTAAGATAATAAATAAAATTTAAAAATGTTATTGTGTGAATATTATATTATTATTTTTTTTTTAAACACTCATTCTCATCTCATCCCACCAAGCACCAAATTACGGATAACTATCATATCATTTTTTTTCTCATTCCACAAAACACCAATTTACTTTCACTTCCCTTTCTTTCCCTTCTCTTTCTTTCCCTTCTCTTCCCTTCCCACCCTAGCCAAACAAGCCCTTAGAGTTTTAAAAAACCACCAGAAAGTTGCAGCCTTGCAGGTCAGCAGGTGGGTAAAACATTTTATTCCTTCTTAGCTCTTGATTTGAAAGTGCTACCAATTGTAGGTTGATGCCTTCCTCGTAGCCCTATTCCCTCCTCAAAACTCCATTTTCATTATTATGCTTATATCACAAAACTTTCCTAACAATTTTGTTTTTACTCTTAAGAAATTATATTTTCAAGTTTATATCATCCTTATTAAAAAATAATAAATTTTAGATTAATATATCATTTTAATTTTTAAACTTTGAATTTTGAATTTTTTTCATTTTAATACTTCAACTTTCAAAAGTCTAATTTTAGTTGCTAAATTTTTAAGTTTGTACCACTTTATTATCCTAACTAACAAAAGTAAATTTTAATTTCTCTCCATTCGTCTTTGAACTTCAAAGAAAAAAAAAACTTAAAATGGTTTTAAGGAAATTATTTATTATTATTTTTTCTTTACAAAAAAATATCATCTTCTAAAAATTTTGTTTTTTATTGTATTAAAATTAATAGTATTATTGCTTGTGTCATTCATAGCATTTTTTTTTTTTTTTTTATAATTATTATTATGGAGCTCTTGGATTTTCTTATACTAGAAAGCGGTGCCAATTTTAATTAATATTAACTTCAAATTTATCATAGAGACCATTTATCTATATATATATTTTTTAAAGTATAATGACCAAAAATTAGACATGAAAGTTTAGAACAAACTTCAAAATTTTAAGACTAAAATAAGATTTTTAAAATTGAGGGATCAAAATAAAATAGGATTCAAAGTTTAGACTATATATATATGAAAGGATACACAATGATATTTTAACTTGAATATTAATATGACATGGTGTATTGGACATAGATTTTGAAGAAAAAAATTGAAAGTAGATTAAATAAATTAGTGTTTAGAAGTCAAATTTTAAAAAATAAAATAGATGATTAAAACAAGTCATACCTTCAATTTCACTCTAAAACAATGCTTTAGCAGCAACTACAAGTTGAGGTTGAAAGACTCATAAAATATACAAGAAACAAATCTGCTGTTAAAAAATTCACCTAATTAACCAAACCCACCCATTGATTGTGATTTCCCCTATAAAAATCTCTCTTTTTTCGTTATTCTCTTCATCTAAACAAAGCTCAAAAGTCGAACACAAATATTAAAAAAAAAAATGGCTTCTATCTCTTTGAAAGCCATATTTTTCTTTGCCTTTTCTGTTCTTCTCTGTTTTCTTCCAAACTTGGTCAATGCAGGCATCACAAGGCACTACAATTTTCATGTGAGCTCATTTCTTACCTCTTGCATTGCCAAATTAATGCAACTTTCACTCAAAACATTCCTTTTCTTTTTTTGTTCATTTTCAGATTCAATTGCAAAATGTAACAAGACTCTGTCAAACAAAGACCATTGTGACCGTTAACGGGCAGTTTCCCGGGCCGAGAATCATCGCTAGGGAAGGCGATCGCCTCCTAATCAAAGTCGTCAATCACGTTCAAAACAATATATCTCTCCATTGGTATAAAACATAGTCCATATCTCAAATCATTATTAGTCTAAAAAAAACTTAAAGTAATAGATTACGATACATGCACATTTTATAATAGGCATGGAGTGCGACAGATGAGGAGCGGGTGGGCGGACGGGCCAGCGTATGTGACGCAATGTCCTATCCGAACAGGGCAGAGCTATGTGTATAATTTCACATTGAATGGGCAGAGAGGGACATTGTTTTGGCATGCTCATATCTCATGGCTAAGATCAACTGTGTATGGGCCAATCATCATTCTTCCCAAAACCAATCAGCCTTACCCTTTTCCTCAACCTTTTGAAGAAGTTCCCATTGTTTTTGGTAAGAGTTTTTTGTTTAAGATTTTCAAGTGTTTTTTGTTTTGGCTAATGAAAATTGAAAAGATATGGTTTTTGAATTATGTGTATTGGGATTTTGTAGGGGAGTGGTGGAAGGCTGATACTGAGGCTATCATAAACCAAGCAATGAAAAGTGGTGGTGCTCCAAATATTTCTGATGCTTTTACCTTTAATGGCCTCCCTGGTCCCTCCTACAATTGCTCTGCTCAAGGTACTCCAAAAATCTTCCCTAATTCTAATTTTTAGAGCAATTTTACTCTTAACTAAATATTGATGCACTATATAATCTATTTGGATAATACATTTTTTTTGTTTTTAATCCAAAAAATAGAAAGAAAAATTTAAAGAAAAATAACATATTGCCTAAATTGGACCACATATGTAGTATACATCAATATTTAGGTTACACGTGACCTAAACTCTTTTTTTTTTTTTTTTTTGCTTTTGCAAATTATATGCCCAAAACAACCTCTAGTAGTTGCATCAATATGTAAACTTGAACATATAATTTAATTAATCGAGTAATGTACTCATTTTGAATGCTAATTTTGGAGAAAAAGAATTAGTAAAACATATTATATTTGACTAGAACACCACATGTATTTTATTTGTTAGTAATCTCTCCTCTAGCTCTTTTTTTCTTCTAAAAACTTAGTTTTTTTGGCATATATATATATATGTTGAATAAGAGAGGAACAGAGAATTTTCAACTATCCACATCTATGATTTTTTAAAATGTAAATGTTGAATAAAAATGTGAGAAAAAATGTTAATGTTTATGAATCTTTATAGAAAATCATGAAAACTAAATTTACAAAAGTATTTAAATTAAAAACATTGATTCGTTTTTTATATGATCTGCCAAAAAGAATGTAACTCCGCTATTATAAGTGTATATTTATGTTTAACTAAAAAAAAAAAAAAAACTTAGATTAATATTAAAATATAAATATGTTGATTTTGAGATACTTAATAAGTTTGAAATGGAGATGCAGATACCTTCAAGCTCAAGGTAAAACCAGGCAAATCCTACCTTCTCCGACTGGTCAACGCTGCCCTCAATGACGAGCTCTTCTTCAGCATCGCCAACCACACACTCACGGTCGTCGAGGCCGACGCCATTTACGTCAAGTCCTTCGTAACCGATGTCCTTTTGATAGCTCCAGGACAAACCATGAACGTACTACTCCAAGCCAAGTCCAACGCTCCCAATGCCACATTCCTCATCGCAGCCCGGCCCTATGCCGTCGGGCCGGCCCCGTTCGACAACACGACCGTAACCGGCCTGCTCGAATACGAACCCACAAAATCACTGTTAAAAAACAACAAGAAGCTCCCTCTCCTAAAACCGGCCCTTCCCCGGTTCAACGACTCGAGTTTTTCAATCAAATTTAACGGGAAGATACGGAGGTTGGTGAGTTCGAGATTTCCGGCGAAAGTTCCTACGAGGGTTGATCGGAGATTCTTTTTCACGGTGGGATTGGGGGTGCTGCCGTGCCGGAGAAACGGGTCGTGTCAGGGCCCGAATAATTTGAGATTCTCGGCGTCGATTAATAATGTGACGTTTGTGCAGCCAAATACTGCTCTTTTGCAAGCTCATTTCTTTAACAAATCCAACGGCGTTTATACCACTGATTTTCCGGTCAATCCGCCTTTCAAATTTAACTACACAGGTAAACGCCGGCGACGCAATTCCCTCTGTTTCTCATAGTTTTTTTTTTATTTAATTTGGTAATATAGATGCTAATTAACTTGTGATTATCACGTTTTTAATTGATCTTAGTTTTTAATTCAGTTTATATGTTTTTAGAGTAAAACCCCTTTGATGATTTTTTTTATTATGTGGTACTATGCACGCCACAAAAATTTAATATATAAATTTTATGTAGATTTCTCCAACACATTTGTTTGTCTTTCTGCTTCCGGAAAAATACATTAATTTTCTTCCATTTTTACTGTTTCCTGAAAAGTGTGGGGTGCCTTTTTTTTTTTTTTTTTTTTTTATAATTATTAATATTATTATTATTATTATTATTATTATTATTATTATTATGTCAAAGAGGGCTGAGCCTTGAGTTAATTAATAGGTAGGTCCATTTTTCAATCTCAATTCTCAAATTGTTTTAACTTTTTTGTTCCTCTTTGTATTAAAAGATATGAGAAAAAATTGCCTTCTCAACAGGAGACACTTTCTTTTTAAAATTTATATGCATTTATATTTTATAAATAAAATAAAAATTAGAAAAAAGAGACAAATTTTTCTCAAAAAATATTTAGGGATGTAAACATTTGATTTGAGAGTTTATAATACATCGTAATTATAGTTTATTTATTTTTTTGTAAGTGTCAAATGAAATCTATAATCTTTTTTCAAATAGTACATTTTAGTAGTTGAATTCAGTTTGACAAGTTATACTTTACTAGTTTATCAAATTTAAAAGTTCTAAATTCTATATTGTGTCTCTTTTTTTTTTGTTGACAATTGAAGATAAGAAAATTCGTGGAACATAGAGTAATGCCACTAATGTTTTTATTGGCTCAATATTTATGTCTAATTGGTTCATAATCACCGCATATTTTTTAACTAAAAACGAAAAAAGAAATTGAAAGATGAATTTTTGCAGTCTTTTGAAAATTTTGACACTGACATTTAAGATTTAGGGATGAATCCAATATTGAAAATTTTAAAATAGTTAGATTATTTAGAAAAATACTTGAGTATCTAATCTATCCACAAAGTTATTGAAAAAATTTGGTTACATTCCCGTACGTGCAGGCACGGCGCCGAAGAACATGCTAGTGAGCAGCGGAACAAAGGTGGCGGTGGTGCCGTACAACGCCGCCGTGGAAGTTATAATGCAGGACACGAGCATAATCGCGGCGGAGAGCCACCCGCTCCACCTCCACGGCTTCAATTTCTTCGTCTTGGCTCAAGGCATCGGAAATTTCGACCCGAACAAAGACCCGGCCAAGTTCAACCTGGCCGACCCGGCCGAGAGGAACACCGTGGGCGTCCCATCCGGCGGCTGGGTGGCGATCCGGTTCGTGGCCGACAATCCGGGGGCTTGGTTTATGCACTGCCACTTGGAAGTTCACACCAGTTGGGGCCTCAAAATGGCCTGGATTGTACAGGACGGAAACCGCCCCGATCAGAAGCTTCCGCCGCCACCCGCCGATTTGCCCAAATGCTAAATGTTTTTATTTTTTTTATTTTTTTTTTATTATTATTAGATTTGAAGGTCATTTTTTTGTATCCAATTGAAAGAGTGTGGTGATTCTTTATTGTTATTTGATTCGTCTACTAATTAATCGAAATAATGAGATTTTTGTCCAATTTTGATCTCTTCTCATTTGGAAGAACGGTTTCTCATGAACTTTTCACTCCAAGTATTTCGTTTTTGTTTTTTGGAAGACGAAGTTTTGGTCCTTTTGATCTATAATTTTTTAATATTTTGAGGATTTTACATGTACGGAAAACGAAATAATATGAAAAAACAAAAAATACCATTAATAACACATTTTTTTAAAAATAATTACTTATGTTGTTAAAAATTCAACAGGTCACAATAAAATGACTAAAATACCCACAATAGTCTTCCATGAGTTTGCAATAATGAGAGGTAAAATCAGGAAAAAATAAAAAATAAAAATAAAAAACTCACAAAAATTTATTGTGCTCGTTTTTTTTTTTTTTTAATATACTATAATTATAAATGACAAAAAAAAAAAAAAAAATTACTGTGTGGAACAATTTTCTAGTATTTTAGGTCTAATTATTTAATTTTGTGTTTTAAAATTAAGTATGTAATACAAATTTTACCATTTTTTTAAGAGAACAATTACGGAAGAAAACAATTTAATTATCCATTTAAACTTTTATTTTATATGTCTTCGAGGGGTGGCGCAGTTGGTTGAAGTTTGGGCTTTGAAGATGTGCTCCCCTTAAGATCTCACATTAATTTATAGACAGTTTCCATTCCTTCGATGCCTTTCGTGTTTGGCCTAGGGACGGACATGGTTAACAAAAAAAACTTTTATTTTATATTTGAATCCAACATTATCTAGCGTATAGACTACCAACTTTATACCCTACTTTAATATGTATTATGGTAGATATGTTTTTTTAGTAAAGTCTTTGAGGGCGTGTTTGGGCCCCGTTTATGTAAACAGTCAAGTTGGTTTTAATGATGTAAGGACCCGACCCAACTGGGGTCTAAATCTAAGTCCTTAACACTAATGCATGAAGAATAACGATAGTCAAGGCATGCATCATTTTAAACCAAATAACTGGAAGTCAAGTCCAACCATAATAAAAGTTCAACGAAAATCCAAAAATCATAAAATAGTAGCGGTGGGTACCCATAAGTTCGAAAACATAACACAAGTTCTGGTAAAAGTAAGTCATAACATGCCCCTAAAATACGTGCAGAAGGAGTAAACTAAGAAAAGACTCAAAACATAATGCAGCATGTCCCATGGTCATCACCAGCTTATCCGATCACCCATCTCAGTACAATCTTGTAGTACCTATGGAATTCTACAGTGGAAAGAGTGAGTTTTGCAACTCAGTAAGGATTCCCCAATTCGGGGTAAAGACGTGCATCAGGTCAAAAGCATCACAAACATGCAAGATAAGCAACATAATCAAGGGGTCCATAAAACCCGAGCTCTTGGGGCGAAAAAGGGGGGTCAAGAACCATGTCCTTGATCCACGCCACACAGAGTGGTCTAAGGCCACAGACCAAAGACCTAAAAGCCATTAGAGACCACAAATCTCTAGGCAATGTAGGGTACCTGCTCCAGGCCGAGGGATCCTGCGAGTAGAGAAGCCTGGTAGCTAAAGGACCACAAATCCCACGGGTCTCATGCTCACGGTGAGGGTGGATCCAGCACGCTCACCAAAGGGCCATAAACCCAACCACATACCTGGGAGGCACCCTAGGCTACTAGTAAAATGCCAACAGACCGTGAGCCTGGTTGGCCAACCATCCACGAAAACTCTATGAAGAGGGACCATAAATCCCTCATCGAGAACGTGCCAGCCACAAACTATGCACGTCTGCTTACTAGCATCCTCTATTCGGCCTCCGTGTCTCGTTTGCGTCCAAACGAATCACCGAGCCGTGCATCAAACGTCATGCAAGTCCCCAGTGGGACATAAGAACTATCATGCAAGACCGACTCTGTCAATCAACATACAGTAGTTCATGCATATCCATATAATCAACATAATCTACATGCTTGCCTTAAACATGATATCAATCATATATTGCATGCTCTCAGTGTAATCAATATAAGCAACAAACAACATAGATTATGCCACATCAAACAAGTAAGTGCATACAGACAATCTAACACATGTAATAGCCACGGGCCTCGAGAAGGGGTAACGGGTCCCTTACCTCGGCTGAACCTCCCAAACCACACTCTAGAATCTATTGGGTGCTCCCAAATGGCCAAACACCACTCCAAGCCCTGAAACAAATAATCCAGTCAAAACTAGCATCTCAGACCATCGGAATCGGATTCAGAAAGTCAAATTTAACAAACAGTGAGGCACCTCAAAAATTGTGTCTCGGTGACTCCGCGTGCCTCTCAAACTCGGCTTGAAGGACGAGAAATAGCTCGGGTCAACTCTGTTCAACAGAAAAGTCAAAATGGTCAATACTTGCTTGTTGCCCAAAACAACACTATTACACCTAAATCCAAACAACACTTAAGTGAAACACTCTCTAAAGTCATAACCAAACACTAATTAACCATGCCTTGAATTCCCAAAAAAAAACCAACAGCCAAACAGCTTAATCCAACACTTAAATGCATCAACCTTACAAACAAACACACTTTATCCATATTTTAAATATAAAAGACATGCAACCAAACAAGCCTAAAACCTTATTTAAATAACTTTGAACCTGGACCAAACAACCCCTAATCCTCCTTTAAATTACTCTAACCCAACTTAAAATAGCTTAAACCACGACATAAACATCACCCTTCTTCAACCTAAAGCATACCTTCAACCTTTTTCTTCCATGGAACAACAAAACCCACTTCGTAATTCCTTAAAACAAGAGAGAGAGAGAGAGAGAGACTAATCTCACCTCAACCCGGTGGCTACGGCTGTGTCACGGCGGTGACGGGAACTCACGAGACACTACAACTCCAGCGCTGCTCTTCTACGAGAACCACGCAGCGCAACCTTAAACCCACGCCACGAACTCGAATCTGCAATGGTTCCGATTGAGACGACGACACACGTCAGCTGAGTGCCAAACTCTAGCAAGCTACTTCGGCAACGACACAAGTAGACCCAGACGACGGCTTCAAGGACGGGCAGCGAACTGGGCTTGCGACGACGAACCTCGAAGACTCCTACGTAGCAGCGACGGTGAAGACGAACCAGTCCAGGGACAAAACTCGGGCAAACCGTTGAGCTGGTTGGAAAAACGTCCAAGGGAGGCGTGAACAGTGAAAAACCAGACCTAGGGGTTGGTGCCCCAACTTGCTTTTTAAATATCTAAGGGTGCATTGACCAACTTTCCCTTTATTCTCAACCTAATAACAAAACTGCCATCAATTAACAAAATAAACCTCATTATCTCTTTCGTCTTAACTGACCATAATAAGAAAACTGGGGTTATTACAATTAAACTCAATTTTTAAGAAGTAGTCAAACAACCAGTTCGGGTACCCTAAGTAAAATGCGGAAAAACAATGCAAAAATCCATAATGCAAAGTAGCATGCCTAAAAAATCCAGTTCGTGCAGAAGTAAGATTTAAATAAAATAACGACAAGACTCAATAAATAAAACATAGTCGTCCCATGGTCCATCAACTCCAATCAGCCACCCTAGTACATCACGTGAGTACCTGTGGACAATACACAGAAGAAAAGGGGTGAGTCTTAAACTCAGTAAGTTTTCCTATTAAAACATATAACTATGTATAGGCACAGTTTATAAAAAATTATAATGGGCATAAACTCCTCAGCAAAAATTAGGCACTAACCCCTTAATAATAATAATCAACAATATTAATGTGCATTAACCCCTCAATTACAATAATGAGCACTAACCCCTCAAGTGATAATAGTACTAATGGACATTAATCCCTCAATTACAATAATGGGCACTAATCCCTCAAGTAGTAGTAATACTAATGGGCATTAACCCCTCAATTACAATAATGGGCACTAACTCTTCAAGTGATAATAATACTAATGGGCATTAACCCTCAATCAACACTATTGTGCACTAAACCCCTCATTTATACATGCAAAGGGAAACAACCCCACAATAGCAAAGATAATTGTACTAAACTCTCAATATGTAGGCTAATGTTTACATCTTAATGCAAATTCCCTTACCTTGGCCCAGTCCAAAGGTTCTACAATTCTGATTCTCAGGGCCTATAACATGAATTTGGCAGAATTAGCACTTTAAATTTCTAAAAACGAACTTAGAATGTCGAAATTACCTAAGGGTTTAAATATGGTCAAATTTGGTCAAATGGTCAACTTGGACAAATCTGCCACATGGACACCAAGTCAAAGATCAAATGCCACATAGGCTCAAGGTCAATTAGTCAAAGGGTCAAGCATTCAACAAGGAATACAATGGTCAAAATCAATATTCTAGCCCAACAGCTTGGTCAAAATTAGGTAAGGATAAACCCAGAACGGTGAAGCAGAACCGGCAGTAGTGAACACGTGCGGACGACGACGGCTACGTACGGCAGTGGCTTGGTCGACGGCATGCGGCGTACGCAGGTGTGGTGTGCGCGTGTGGTCATAGCGTGAGGCGTGGGTGGTCGCGTGCGGCGGCAACTTGGGTGGTGCATGTGCAACGGTCTCGTGCAGCAGCAGAGTGGGTGGTCAAAGAACAAAGGTGAGGTGGGGCTGTTGGTGAGTGTAAAAAGGGAGAGAGACAGAGGAAGGTTGAAGAGGAGGGTTTTCACCTAGGGTTTTATGCCTTCTTTAAATAAATGAATATTTGGGGTAGAATAGACCCTTTTTTTCAAACATGGAAAAGATAAATACTCCTTTTTAAATGTAGAGAATCCATATTTTTCCAAATAAGAATTATTTTTCAAGTCATTCAATAAAATTAGGCAACTCTTTTAAGAACCCACTAAGAGAATTCTATTTAAATGAAATAATAAAATCATTTAATTAAAAATAAGGGTTATAAAATAGATTTAATTTAAGGTAAACAAATACCAACTAACTAAATACTCATTTAAATGTAAAGATGGAAAATCTGAGGGGTTACACTTAGGATAGAGTGACCATGAGACACCGCTACATTTATTTTCAGTCTTTATTTCTAGTTCTTATTCCTTCTGCATGAACTATTTTAAGGGCATGTAAAGATTTTTTATTTCATTTATTTTTTATGGTCTTTACCTAGAGTGACCATGAGATACCCTTATTATTGTTTTGAACTTATGGATTGAACGATTGTTTTTTTATTTATCCACTTAAGCATTTCTTTTATAACCTCATGCCTCATGTTATTTTTAAGTCTCTTATATGTTCATGCATTAGGGTAGAGACCTAGGTTTAGGCCCTATTTTGGATCAGGTCTTTACATACTAGGTGTCCTTTTAGCCAAAAAATCTCATTGGTCTAGAAACACAACTTATAACCTCAACATAACTACAACCGTCTTAAATAATGATATCATTTCTAACCTTTAGGATCGTCTCATAAACTCAACACAAGTTATCTTAGTTTGTGTGAACAAACCATGAACACCTGTGTTAAACTGTAGATCTAGTCTAGAGTTTACTCTAGATCTAGTCTAGAATTTTACTCGGTCATTATAAGTTCTAAAAGTTTTAGCTTCCATATAAGGAAAGCGCACCCCTAAATAGATGCATGCTTCCACCAATTACTACTAATGTGAAATTAGGATAAGTTTCTACTTGGCTATAGATTGGAATGTATAGTGATTTCGCTTGTCAAGCAGCGTACAACGTCTAACCAATAAGGGTTTTCCATAAATTAAAAGCGTACAATAAGCCATAAATAAGTTCTTAAGCTAGATTCAAAGCCAGAAAATGATGAACAACAACCTAAAAAATGCATAAATCAATAAATACAGAGTACGCGTCTAGGTTGGCTCAATCCACAAGTCGAGCTTTTGCCTCTTGTGCCTTTCTCTCTTAAGCTAGAAAACAAAGTAGGGGAGGAAGAGCTGCTACAAGATGATGAAAAGTGGAAGAAAATCACCCAAGGGGGTGAAGTTTTCAGAATCCTCTATCTCTTCTATAAAAAGTACCTAAAATCTTATTCATAAAAACAAGGGCACACTGCAACACTCTCCTGCACTGGCGAATGAGAGCATTTTGTCTTCGCTTATTTCACTCCACTTCACTAATTTTTTTGCTCATTTTCGCTTCACGCTTCTATAAATTTATTTGCTCAATATCCAACAATAAAGCACACAAAATAATACTAAAAGGATACGAAAAGGAAGAATCGAACAAGAGTTGACATGACTAAATTAGTCCTATCAAGCTCTTTTGAGGTGGCACTCATGGTTGTTTGGCCGACCTCAAGGGGGGCTGGTTCGTCCATCCTCCCCCTCTAAGAGTTAGCTTGATTAAAACCTCTGCACCTCGAAAGTTGTCATTTTCGAGCTCTAGGCTTTCTATTTGAGTTCTTTGTGGCTTTCCAAATTGGAGTCGAGTCCCTTAAAGTTGTTCTTGGACTTCTAGTCGTGTTTTAGGCTTCTGAAACCAATGTTCATATTAACTCATTTTCACCCATGCAATCAATTTATTTATCTCTCTAACCTTTAGAACCTAACAAAATTTCAATTTGGTTCTCAAAAAAAAAAAAAACAAAAAAACAAAACAAAAACAAACAAACAAACAAAATTTCAAATTGGCTAGAGTTATTCTAATTTTTAATCAAATATATATTGTATTGTTAGGTAACATTAAGGATATTTTAGTGCGATAGATAATGTTTCTTATTTATATGCGACTTATTCTATGTGCGTGGGGGGTTTTAAATAACTATTCTTAAATGCAACTATGCATAATTAACGTATTCCAATTTCTACTGGAGCTTAAAACAAATTGAAATTTGTCTAAAAAGTCAAAATTTTGATAAACTTCAAATGAAGTACAATATTTTAGTACGAACATGTCACATCATAAACAATTTCATAGAAAAAGAACCAATCAAATTAAAGAAATATTCAACTACCCGTGAGAAAGTCTAGAAATTGGTAAACCCTTTTAAATTGTGAATAGACAAATTAATGAATTATTATAAATACAGCATGGGAGAGCATTCTTTTTTTCATATAATTAAATTAAAGCTTTGAGGAGGGAAAATGATGCACAAGAAGCTTGCATTTGTTTGGAAAATTGTGATGATTATTGTGCTTGTATTGGCTTCTTCATTGGCATCAAGGGAAGTAACATACTTCAAACAACCTAAGACATGTAAGATTTTGTGTTGCTTTTTCGTATAGTTTGTTATTCAATTTTTTAAAATTTTAGGGAAAATGCCACTAATTAATGATGTTGAAAATTATCAAAAAGATTGATGTCGCGTTGGCTTGATTGATTGTTGGTCGTAATTCAATTTAATTCCACGATAATAAATTCAATCCTAAAAAATCGTTATTTGATTTTTATCTTATTTGTGAGTAATAGTATCATTTATGTAGAATTCGTGATCCTCTTAAAAAAATGGGGTTAGAATATTATTCATAAAAGATAAAATCAACTTTAATGATATTTATAACCTAATTTTTAAGACACAAGTGGTGTTTTATTTTTAATCTCAAAACTTTTGAAGTTTAGTGAACTCCTACAAAATTAATTGCCTACGCAATTATTAACTCTTTCAGTGTGTTTTTTTTTCTTTTGCTGCAGACAGCAATGGTAAGAAGCTAGCAATGGATGACCCTCATAATGGCCACTATGGTGGAAAACCATGAAGGATGACTACTAAAATATATAACTAGCAATACTCTTTTTTAATTTTTTTTTTTCTTATTTTCCTTTCTTAATATGGTAGTTCTACAACTTTGTAAGAACTCTAATCATTTGAATAAACAAGTTTATTGAATTCATCCATTGTTGTGTTAATTTATAATCTTTCATTACCAATGATGGTGTGTGTTAGTATAATTGAATTGAATGCAATCGCTAGTCACTGAATTTTAGGTTGAGAGATGCTTGGTACAACATATTGATGTTGCTCAACCCATATAAATTCCATACAAATAAGTATTCAAAACAAAAAAAGTCATATAATGTAAGGACCCGACCTCGAAATGGTCTTAAACCTGGTCCTTACTCAGAATGCATGCATAAAAGATAATAAAATCATCTAGCTTTATAGTTTGCATAAAACATCCATTTGAAATTCCAAGGAACCTGTTTACAACATTTAAAAATACTTTCTGTTCAACATTAAAAACAACCCTGGCCAGAGTATAATTTGAAATAACCAAATACAAACATTCAAACAACACCATCAGGTTCCATATGCAAATCCTACGGACTCCATGTCCACTACATGCTGAATCAAATCAATAGACATAAAACAGAGTGCCGGCAGCTCCCATGATCATACAGCTCCTCCTCTAGCCGTCTTGGCGCTATCCCAAGTTACCTAGTGGAAAAACCACAGAAAATAAGGGTGAGTACCAAGGCACTCAGTAACAATCCCCAACCGGGGTACAGTACGAAACAACGCATCATCTAGCATCCAAGTAAACATGCAAACAGTTACCAACACAGAATCCATGAAATGAGTTGTCAATACAACTCCTGAGTCATCGGAAGTCTCTTACTTCCGGTCTAATGATCAGCTCAATAACTGATCCCAACAGATATCCTCGAAGGTCTCTTACCCTCGGTCAAATGATAAACTCAAAAGCTGATCCCAAAACAGATATCCTCGAAGGTCTTATACCCTCGACCAAGTGACTGCTCAACAGCTGGTCTTGACCAGCTCACCAAACTAGTCCTGGGACATCCGGGAGAGTACCCGAAGTTCGGCTCTAAACTCGAAAAGGAAATGGTGTACTCACGAACATTAGCTCGAGGGAGCTCTCTGCCCGGCCCCTAATGCGTGTGCGCGCACACCGCATGCTACTGCAAACTGCGTAAATGTGGGGGCCTAAGGACATAGTATGCCAGTCCAGGTACGCATACCTAAAGACTCGAAAGCGATGTCACTTATCTACAGTAGTGCGAGGCCCTCGAGACTCAATTGTAGCAGCCTGAAAACCATCGACGCCTGAAGCTCAGAACCGGCCAAGGCAGGCTTACACCGTTGGCAGGGTTTCGCTCTAGTAGGCTACAGACTAAGCTTATGCCGGTGAGGTATCTACTTTACACCCAACTGCCGGGGGTAAGAAATCTGTCCTCACAGCCCGACCGGTGGGGACACATACATTGGTCCACTCTTAGCCTCTGGATGATGACAACCTAACGAGTTCTAACTAAGATTACACAAACCCTGCTTCCTAACAAACAAACATGCTTCACAACAATTAACCCGAGTATGGTACTACGAGCTTAAAGCAGGAACCAAGCATGCTGGAAGAACAAACCTAGCATGGCACTAACATGTGAAAACAAGAGTCAAACATGCCAGCAGAATAGATTAGTATAAAAGTTTCTATCCACTAAATATGCTAGTAACAGTATAACAAGTAAACATGAATGCAATCAGAGAAGTCCCGCAGGATCCACACAACCCCTGCAAGGAATCCTTACTTGGAAATAAGCAGAAAACACACAAGTATAAAGTACTCATTGAGCTGCAGAATGGTCCTAAACCTGGAAATAAGCAGAAAACACAGCTTTGGAAGTAAGAGACTTCCGATGACTCAAGAGCTGTGTTGAACAACTCATTTTTGGGATTCTGTGTTGGTAACTGTTTGCTTGTTTACTTGGGTGCTAGATGATGCGTTATTTCGTACTGTACCCCGGTTGGGGATCCTTACTGAGTGTCTTTGTACTCATCCTTATTTTCTGTGGTTTTTCCACCAGGTAACTTGAGACAGCACCAGGACGGCTAGAGGAGGAGCTGTATGATCATGGGAGCTGCCGGCACTCTGTCTTTATGTTTTGTTTTATTGAATTGATTCAGCATGTAGTTGAACACGGAGTCCATAGGATTTGCATATGGAACCTGATGGTGTATTTGAATGTTTTGTATTTTTGTTATTTTAAATTATACTCTAGCCAGGGTTGTTTTTACTGTTTGAACATGGAGTTTTTAAATGTTTATAAACAGGTTCCTTGGAATTTCAAATGGATGTTTTTATGCAAACTATAATGTTAGATGAATTTTATTATCTTTTATGAATGCATGCTGAGTAAGGACCAGGTTTAGGACCATTTTTAGGTCGGGTCCTTACAATTGGTATCAAAGTACAGAGTCATAGATTCTGTAGACTAACCTGCTTTGTAGGTTGTTTGTCCCCATGATCCTCAGCACTCCAACGACCGTCAGGTTTGTCTAAGTTCTTTGTTTAAGGGTTTTTACAGTACTGCATCTAGTATACTTG
>JBBMKA010000018.1:18244658-18257694 GCA_037833695.1 Sechiopsis laciniata | reverse complement strand
AACAGGAACAAGAAACAAGAATTAGGAACAAGAAACAAGAAACAGGAAACGAGAACGTTATCAAACGGGCCCTTAGTTTCTAAAGGAGATGTTATGCCTCATTTTATTTTGAAATATGAACTTTTTCTTTAAAACGTTTTATGTGGCCATGAGTTTCCAATTGTCATACTTAAAACAATTTTAAATATCCTTTTTAATGGAAAAAGTATATTTAAATATCTTGTTTTATGAACCTTATGGGATATTTATTTAGTAACTCTTACCTTTGAGTTTTGGAATATTTTTATATATTCTTTTTCAAGAGTTTATGGGAAATTTTAAAAGAGTTTTATTAGAACATTCTTAATATCCTTTAATTATTATTGAGCGGTTGTAAGTTGGGTGTAAAGATTAATTCTAGGTTCTAATTTCACAGTTTAACTCTTAGGATCATTTGGTTGACTTGTTCGAGATTTTCTAGACAGGCTTTTCGAGGAATTCTGTATCTTCAAAGGTAAGGATTCTTACTTAGGGTCGTGTGGTCCAGAATTGCTATGTTAGCTTAGTATTTATGTTGTGATTGCTGAAATTATCTGTCGATGCCTGAACAAGCATGTTGATTGTTAGGACAACTTGAACATGTTGTCAGTTTTTTTATGAGCTGTTTATTGTGTTGATTACATGTTGATTGATATTATGAGTTGCTTATTGTATTGATTAATTGATGAATTATATTATGAGCTGTTTATCGAAATGGTTACCTATTGATTGATATTACAAGCTGTATGCTATTTGAATATCCATTATTTTGCATTTATGAATTGTTTCCTGTGTTGATTACGGTTTAGTATTATTGGTGCTAAGCATGTAGTTAGTTTGATATTTTTGTGTTATTTATCGAGATATACTGTTCGATGGTATGGGACATTGAATGTGTTTTTTTCTCGATAGTTGCTTAAATGTAGTATCAATTTCTAGATGACCTAGTTAATATAGGACCAGTTGAGTTCCTATATTTTTGTCAAGACCAGTTGTGTTCCTGATGTTGAGACTAGTTGTGTTCTCGATGCCAGGACTAGTTGTGTTCTCGATGTTAAGACCAGTTGCGTTCCCAATGCCAGGACCAGTTGTGTTCCTGATGCCAAGACCAGTTGTGTTCTTGATGCCAGAACTAGTTGTGTTCTCGATGCTAGGACTAGTTGCGTTTCTTGATGTCAGGACCAGTTGTGTTCTCGATGTCGAGACTAGTGGTGTTTTTGATAATAGGACCAGCAAAGTTCCTATATTTTGCCAGGACCAATAGAGTTCCTAAATCTTACTAGGACCAGTCGAGCTCCTATACATTTAAGTCCAGATGAGTATCTGCTTAGACAGGACAAGCTGTGTTTCCCAATGAGTTGAACCTAGAGGTTCCCGAGCTTAGAGTTATTGAGTTCAAGCTCCCTGTTGACTTTAGAGCTGGGACAAGATTCCCTAAACTGTCTTGGGGACCCGACAGAGGTCCGTGACCAGAGTTGACTTGTACTCGGGATTATAGTCTCGAGTGTTGGGCTATAGATGACATATGTGATTACTTGATAAATGTTTGGCTAATGTATGCATTTTGTACCCTATGTAGGAGTTCTTACTGAGTATTTCCCAATATTCACCCTTATCATTTTTCCCCCCTCCAGGTGTTGAGAGATACCGTGACAGATGTACTGGAAGAGGCTGTTGGATCATAAGGGACACATGTCTTGTTAATTATTAAGTGTCTTTATTTTCGCATGAACTATTTGATAAATGTTTATTTCAATTTAGAAAGCTTATATTTATACTTTGCATTATCCTGGCCAGGAGAATGTTTCTCTATTTTACTCTTGTTGAACATTTATCTGATGTTGTTAATGAGCATATTTTGATTTTAAACATCGAGGTCTTTTGAGATTTAAATCATGCATGCTGATAAATTCCCAATTTATACTTTATTTTAGTCGGGTCTTTACAAGTGACACTTTCTTTGCCCATTTTAGTGCTTATGTTTTGTTCTATTAGTACTTTTGTTATGGATTCTGGTGATGGGGCTTCGTTTCACGAGTTTCTTATGCGTTGCATCTTTCAATTGATTTGGTCTAAGAAGAGTTGATTGATAAAGAAACTTCTAATTTAGCGATAGATGAGCGGTATCTTCGAAAGAGTCTTTGTTCATCTACGGTTTTGGAGCTTTTGTTTTCTACTTTGGCGAGTTTTTGTTCATCAATTGTTTCTAAGTTGATAATGTTTTTCTCAAAAAAATTTTAACGTCAACTTATAATGAAGTGTTGACTAACTACTACTGTTTTTCTACATGCTGATCTACCCGTCCTTTCCGTAAAAACGTCGATTCGAAAGATTTCTCAAATCACTTTAGATGCTCTTTGATTTACGGCTTCTCTTTTTTTGACTTGTCTTGGGTTGAGTTGTGGGCCAATATCAAGTGGCTTTTTTGAGTTTGTTGTTTTCTTATTTTGGTTTTTTTCTTTATACAGTTTTGTTGTATGCTTTACATATTTGATTGATGAAGTGGTTTGATTTACAAAAAAAAGGTAAAAATATTCAATTTCAAAATATACGAAGCAAATTGAAACTAGATCCGAAACTTAGGAACTAAAAACATATTTTTCTTAAATTAAAAAATATATATATATTGTTTCAACCAATATTGGAAGTAAGAGAAATCGAACAAATGATTTGTTAGTTACAAGTCTTTTATATTTATTAAATGATGTTTTTGTCGGTTGACAATAAACTTTTATTGTGAAATAAATAAAAAAGAAAGTTTTAATTTTCAATATATAAAAGAAAATTTCTTTTTTGAAATTAATATAGCATATGACAAATGGAATGTTGCATTATCACACGCAATAAGCTTTAAAACTAATTAATTTACTATTTCAAAAAAAAAAAAAAAAAAAATTTACTATTTAGTACCCACCTAAAATGGAAAGGCTTTGGTGAAAGGAACAATGAAACAAAACAAAAGCCCAAATCCGTAAAACGCAAGCCACTGGTACCGCTCCCCATTCTACATTTAAGCGCTCGTTCCTTCGCTTCTGAAACATCGCATTTACCACCGGAATAATTCCCCACCGCCGCTGGAGCCCCCGTCGCATTGCCGCCGGTGGGCCTCCTTCCCCCTCTTTCCAATAAAGATGAAGCGCGGCTTTTCATTTTCTCCTCCTGTCGCCGTCGTCGTCTTGGCAATCTCCTATATCTACTTCTCTACAATCTTCGTCTTCATCGATCGGTGGTTCGGCCTCATGTCCTCGCCGGGAATTATGAACGCCGTCGTTTTCACCGCCGTGGCTCTCATGTGCATCGTCAATTACGCCCTCGCTATCTTTGCGGATCCCGGTCGGGTTCCTTCGACCTATATTCCTGATGTCGAGGATTCCGAAAACCCTATTCACGAGATCAAGCGTAAGGTACCTAATGCTCGATGTTTCCTCTTAATTGATCGTTTTCTCTGTTTAATTTGGTAATTACGATCGTTCTTGGAGTTATAGCTGTTTGATTTGTGGTTTTATGAATCTTTAATATTACGTTAATGTAGATCGTGTTCCCTTGATCTTATTCTGAATGATTTTTTGATAGAAGTTAAAAGGCTTAGTTTTTCCCATGGTTGTATTCTCAGCTATGGCGAATTAATAATTTGGTCCTCTTTATCTTTTTCCTGTTTCTAGGTGAATTTTGTTGTATTTCTGTTTGTGTTGATCAATTAATCGCTATCTTGTTGGATAATGAGGAACCTAGCGTATTAGCGTATGAAACCTCTTGATCTACAAATTATATCGATACCAATGAATTCATAGAGCTTGATTAGCGTTTAGGAGATTCATTGTTATATGAACAGAACTAATTGATGAAGGAAATTGGATCGAATCTTTGATCATGTGTTTGCTTTCTTTATTATGAACCTTGAAGAATTGGATCTGGTTGATTATATTGCAGGGAGGTGACCTGAGATACTGCCAAAAGTGTTCTCAATATAAGCCTCCTCGTGCACATCATTGTCGAGTTTGCAAAAGATGCATTTTGCGAATGGTATGTCTCACGTTTATGTAGTTTTGGTTTCCTACTACTTTAGAATTTTATGTAGATGCTTTGCTAAAGGTTGTTTATAAAATCTAAAGGACCACCATTGCATTTGGATAAATAATTGCGTCGGCCATGAAAACTATAAGGTGTTCTTCGTGTTTGTCGTGTATGCGGTTGTCTCATGTATCTACTCCCTGGTAAGTCATTTGATGCAATGTGATTTAGCCTCGATTAACTCATTCCATCAATTTATTATTTCGTAATCTCTTTCTGACCAATTCTTTACTCATTGAAGTAGTTGCATACAAGCATTGTCCTCATTGGGTTAAAATTTTGTTTCATTGTTTGATGAAACTTCAGGTATTACTCATTGGCAGTCTTTCAGTTGATCCTCCTAAGGATGAGCCGCAAGTAGGAGGCTCTTTAAGGACTTTATATGTAAATAAATACTCGATTCTTGCTTTCTTTTTCCTTTTGAAACTCTCTGTGCTTGTTTTTCTATCACTCGGTGTTTGGTTTAAATTAGTTGTACTGCTCATTGTCACTGATGCAGGTTGTTGCTGGGCTGTTGCTATTCCCTTTAAGTATGGCTTTAAGTGTACTTTTAGGTTGGCACATCTACCTAATTTTGCACAACAAGACTACAATAGAGGTTAGTTTCCAATGGTTTTGTTTCTTGTCAGTTTGTTTGCTAGTGAATTTCTAATTCAGACAGATTTACCAAGCATTTTGTTTTCTTTTTTAGTATCATGAAGGAGTAAGAGCTATGTGGCTTGCGGAGAAAGGTGGGAATGTGTATTCACATCCATACGATCTTGGTGCCTTCGAGAATCTTACCACGGTACTTACTACAGTTCCCTTTCTCTCTTTTGCCTGGTTTTAGGTGAGGGAAACTGGTGATGTTTTATAAAGACGTAGGCTCATTTATCTGCATATTAAATGTTTGTTTTGACATTTCCATTTTGAATTTCACTAGCAAACATATACATGAAGGATGGAAAATATCATTAAGCGTGGAAAATGTAGTGTAATAGCTGATAATTTATTTACTTTTGATTTTTGGCACTCAAACATGACATTTATTAAACTGCAACTTAGAATGCATTCATTCATTGTCAGGTAGCACATGAATTTTAATAGACAGGGAGCTTGATTGAAGTGCTAGGCGATCACATTCTATTTCTAACATTTGTACTTTCGGTTATTTTAACCCAATATTCTACATAATTGTCATACAACTATGCTGTCTAAGTTGTTCTATCTCATTACAACAGATTCTTGGCCCAAATATATTAAGCTGGATATGCCCCATATCGAGACATAAAGGCTCTGGTCTTCGGTTCCGTACAGCCTATGACAAATCCATTAGTGCATCAATGTGAAAGGAAAGTTTTAGAAGAACAAACTATATGCAGCTCTCAATGACCATCAAGGATTCATATTTACTGAGCTCTTCATCAGAGTGGTGGTTCTTTGAAGAACCCAAATATCAGACAGCATTCTAACTGTTAGAATAGATATACTTCGCCACGACTTCTGTGACTCAGTTTGAGAGTTACTGAGATTGTTTATTGCAACATTTTCCTTGTCGACATCTAGAGCTCAGTGAATCTGTTTTGGGTATGATTTATCCTTTCCTGTGTATTTATAGGAAACTCATTTGAAGTTAGAACGAAGACGACGAAGTTTATAGATTAATGTAGAAAAGAGAGATCCCAGATGTGGGCGGGTGTTTGTGTACATGAGTTCATTCAACAAGCTAACAAATTGTTTTGTGTAGCTGTAGCTCTGTAACTTGTAACAAAAAGGAGGTAAATTGCAATTAAGATAAATGCAATCTTTTGTTTTCTTTGAAATCTTTGATTTTTGGTATTATAAACTGTTTTGTTTTTACTTGTTTCTCCATCTAATGTTTCTTTGTGATTTATGCTAATTTTCTCAACATCCAAAATTCTGAAGTTTCTTTGCCAGGTTTTATTTCTGAATAAAAATGAAGGATTAATGAAGCAGAATCCATCTATCAATGCGCATTCACAAAGTACATATTTTTATTGTTTTTTCTTTTTCTTTATCAATCGTATGGTGAGAATCTGTCTCTGATGTTTCCTCTATGGGAAAGACATCATCATTTTGTTATATTCGCATTTTAATCTTTTAATTGCTTTGGGTGGTTGAATGTAGATTATTGAAAAGTTAATCGTCTTTTTTCTTCCTTTTAATCTCTTTTAAAAATAAAAGAGAGACTAACAAGCTTTCTCATATTCCTGGCAAAAAAAAAAAAAAAGAAGAAAAATAAAGGAAAAACGAAATAAGTGATTCTCTTAATGAAAAATACATATGAGACTTTTATCTCGTCTCTTAATTGAAAATACATATGGGACTTTCATTTCCCATGATTTCTAAGCTTAGTGATAAAAGAAAGAACTCTACCTTGTTTGTTAATTATTAATTACCGATAATCGATTATTGTGTTCACTTCAGTGAGGTTCCTCAAAGGTTATAGAAGGCTTTATCGAAAATTTGTTAGCTTCCTCATGGATTAATCAATGAATCATGAAAAGTCATAAAGTTATAAACAGAGTACTTTTAGATAAAAAGTTGTTCCGAGTTTAACAAAAAATTGTCCAAACATCCAGCTATGTTAAATTAAATTAATGTATATTTGAACAATTGTTCGTTAGGTTAAATGAAGAAAGTAATAATTGACTTCAATAAATAATTAAAAAGTATTTTACTACATTTTTTTTTAAGCATAACAATAATATTTGAAATGGAAGGATTCAAACCCGGTTGACACTTGAGGGTTATTGAATTTTGGAGTTTAGGGGAGTAGAAGAGATGAGAGGAGAGGAAGAAGAAATAAAGAGAAAATTGAGTGATTTGAAAAGATGAAATACTTGTTTGGAAATTGATGTCATGAGGAGAGAGGAGATGATAGATTGATGTAATATTTATTTTATATATATTTGATATAATTAAATAATAGATTTGATGTGATGTTAAAATTGAAGAAATAAAGATAAAAAAAGTTTAAAATTAGATAAAATTTACTATAATTAAATAAGATATTTGATGTGATGTTTGATAATGAATTGAAGAGAAATTAAGAGAAGTTGAGAAGAGTTGGAAGAAGTTGTGATGTACTAAAAACAAATGTGGAGTTGACAATTCTTCTTCTCATCACTTCTCCTCCCCTCCCTCAAAATCCAATCACCAAATTAATATATTTATACGGAATGGAACTAAAAAAAAATACACTGATTGAGTTTAATTAGTCAAAAGTGCATAAAAATTGAGACTGATAAATGCATTAATTAGTTGATTGAAAAAAAAGAAATATCATATATGCATTAATTAGTAACTATGAATAGATTAACATTCAATGAATAATTAACAATAACAATATTGATCAATCTTAGATCATAACTTATTATGCACTTCTGGTTATTGGTTAACATTCAAGTAATAATGTTATTCACAAATTAGCCCCAGCTAATTATGTACGTAGATGATCGCAATCATAGTAAACAACTTTCTCTTGAAAGTCATCGAATAGTCAGTAGCGCAATGATTTCATTGTTTGATTGTAAATCGGTTCAACAACTAGCGTCATAAATTCGATTGCGAGAATCGATATTTGTCTCCCTTCCTCTAATATGTACCAAAGAAAAAAAAAAAATTCCCTTAGACATCCGTACATTATCCCAAATCTAAAATCGTCAAATCATCCCTTTTCTGGGTTTGGTTTGAAAAGATCGCTAAATCACATTCTGCTAACTATTCTACTTTCTACGATTCCAATTTTGGAGTTCTTTCAACTTTCTGTACGCCATATTATCAACAACTATCACTAATTTTCAACCCCAGAACCCGCCTCTTCTTTTCCCCAGTGAAATTGGATTTCATTTCTGGGTTTGGGGATTTGGGTTTGTGTCTCAGATTCTGATCGATTTTCTTGTCTTCCCGATTTGAGATGGAAGATAAGGAACATAACCCATTTGAGATCAACAGGTTTGGCATCTGGGTTTCAAATATTCTTGCTGTTAACAGAGTTTGGAATCTGTTTTTTTCTTTTCTTATTTTTTTCCCTTTTCGTTTGATGGAGTGAAGATTTCTTGTAATTCTGCCTTTTTATGTTGCTCTAATTCTGAAATGGTGGACGGGATCGGGATGGGGTTTTTTGATCTCTTCTGTTTGCTAAAGTTTGTAGTATTGTTATTAATTATTGCTATTATTTGATTAGCAGATAAAGAACAGTCTTGATTCACGCTGTACTAATTTAAGTATGATTTTCTTTCCTTTCTTGGGAAGTTTTAATGAATTGATGGGGTCTGTGGTTTTGTCTTACTGATATATATATATATATATATATCAACTTATTAATCTTTTTTTAAGCACTATTTTATCTTTTATTTTTTGTTTTTGAAATTTAAACTTACTTTTATATAAATTTCTTATCGTATGTTTTATCTTTTTTTTAAAAAGTACGTGAATGCATTACTACATTTCAAAAACAAAACAAATTTTTTAAAGCTATTTTTTTAATTTCTAAATTTTAGTTTGATTTTTAAAAATATAGGTAAAATGTAGATATGTTAGTAAGAAAAAATATGTGAAAAGAGAGTTGTTGTAGGCTTAAATTTCAAAAACAAAAAATAAAATAGTTATGAAATGAGGCTTAATTATCTTGATTAGTAATTGGGAAATTAGGAGATTGAAATAGTATACTATTGGATTAAGAGATTGTGTTAGTCAAGGAAAGCGGCTGTATCCTGTTAAAATGTTCTTCTAAGACCTTGTTTTCATGTTTTGGTTGCTCTGTTGATCAAGTTTGTCCCTGTTATTTTGTTTTATTTTATATAAATAATAACGCATCAGAGCGATGAATGGATGAATCTTAGTGGTGACTTCCACTTCAAATGTACCACGTTGTGTATTTATTTATACTTCATTGGATTTTACATGTTTCCCAGCTCTAGAATTTCCATCAAGCTTATATTTATGAATAATTTTGTGAGAGTTTGAAGCATTATCCCTTGTACTTCCTGTCTTGTATCCAGATTAATGGAGGATTGAAGCTTTTTGTCCTGTTTCTTGTCTGATGAATTATGTAGTTTTTTTGAGTTGTAAAATTTTGCAGCTTCAACCCTTTTGACTTGTGCAAGAAAAGAAAGCTGTCAGCTGAACATTTGTGCTTGCCTTCACCCGAACATAAACATTGCAGTGAAGACTTCTCCTCCAAGTCTGCCTTGCTGGATGGTGGCCTACCCGGAGCCAAACCGATGGATGTACAGTTCATAACGCATAACACAAATGTAATATGCTTCGAGGAGGGTTGGCTGAATCGGTTAATGATAGCAATAGCTTCAGCGAAGAGTCGGATGCTGCAACATCGGTGTTTTGTGGAACAGAAGTGGAATTCAACCAGGTTATGGCTTGCACATACGATAGTTCTTCCACCCTGTCTATGAGTTTTGGTGGGCCTTGTTCTGATAGAACAGGTGTCTCTCTTGAAAGTTCCAATGGAATCGAGCTCTACCAAACAGGAAGCAGCGTTTGCAAGCGGGGAGAATAGATTAGATGCAGTCCATAAACTTCAGGAACATCTGCTTGAATTAGGCCATGAAGATTATGATTATGTTGAATATTTAAATGATGGCGTTGAGCAATGCACATATCAGGAACTTGAGGATCCTTACGACTCGAGTGGATTGAACCCGAGTACATCCATTCTTTCATCTGGTAGACATCATCCATAAGAATTTTTATCAGTTTGTTTCTTCCATGTGCATTCATATTCTGCCATTTACTGAATCACACTCTTTCTCTAAATGCAGAGGCTCAAACAAGAGCTACAGCCCCAACGATCGATCAAGAATTCGAGCAGTTCTTCTCCATGTTGATGTTGTAACCCCGATAGCTCGTTCAAAATATAAGCAAACCAAAATTTATATATATGTTTCAAACGCTATAAGAAACGTAGAAAGTCTTTGTGGATAATATACGAACTTTTTTACTTTCTTCTTATTAGGTGACTGGTATTCTCAATGCATTATATTGAACAAACATTGTGAAAAATCATATTAATGGCATCAAACATGTTTAACTCCTTTGCTTTTGGTGATGTAATCAAGATCTACTTTTAACTTAGTAATCTAGGAGTTTGTTCGTCTGAACTACGCCTTAAAACAAAACATACCAGAGCCAAAAAATGGTGAATGACCGGCGGCGGCAGCGGCAGTTTCAGTTAGGTTTTAGGCCATGAAGTTCAATCCACACTATTCTCAGCCCTCGACTTGTATGGACGTTGAAATGGCAGTGCATGAACCACACCATGGTTCACCACTCAAAATATAATATTGATACTAAAAACTTAATAAGCTCTTTCATGCTTGTTCCATTTTAGTCCTTCAACTTTCAAATGTTCAGTTACTTGTCTCTCAGCCTTTTTCTATTCCTTAATAAAAGAATGCATAATGAAGGTGGGAGTTAAATACAAAGGTAGTCATTCAATTAATTGAATTGAATAAAAAGAAGGAAATGCCAGGAATTTATTTTGAACATTGAAAGTAGGTTGTTGCTTTGTTTATACAAGCGAAACATGACTCCAACACAAAGTAAATTTCTTGTAGCATCGAAAAGAATTAATGATACAAATTTAACAGAGTTTAAAGTTGAATCCAATCAAGTGAGGGAGAGCTTGGCGAAGAATTAATTACTCGCAGAGGGATTGAACAGAGTCGTAGGTGTGTTAAATAAGAAGGATCAGTCTTCTAGAATTCGGCAAATGATTTTTATTAAAATATCATTTTCACCATAATTTTGTGGGCCCAATGATCTTATAATTTTAGAAGAATGAAATTACTACTTAAAGAAATTGGTGGAGGGAAGAAAGGAAACATAGAGAACAATTATCGCAAAGAATTTTGAGAAACATTTGTTTTCCATTTTCAACCTGAGTTTTTTGTTCCCTTTTTTTTACAAACAACTTTCATTGAGGTGTATGAACTTGAAAGATTTTACAAAATTCATAAAAAAATTGATGAAGAACATGATAGAAAACTCAAGTAAAACAGAGAAATTGGGGAGTGAAAAATGAGGATGAAGGTGAAAGTTGAAGAGACTAATTAACCGTAAAGATAGGGAGACAAAAATGGAGGATAGAGGAAGAGGTAAGTTTAGGAGAGAGCATTTTTTTTTTTTTTTTTTTTTTTTCATTTTAACCATGGTTAATTTTAGGGTTTAGTTAAGAGACTAATTTTAAACAAAAGTGAAAGTTGAGGAACTCAAATTAGACATTTGAAAGTCGATGGACTAAAATTGAACAAACATAAAAGTTGAGGGACCATAATTGAACATTTGAAAGTTGAAAAATTAAAATGGAACGAACATAAAAGTCAAGGGACTAAAATGGTATTTTAACCTAAGTTAAATTTTGGAGGTCTATTATTATCACATTTCTTTGGTTTGGGCTTAGATGGGCTGCCCATAACCCTAGAAATGATGGTTGGGCTTAAGGCCCAACACTTGTGCATCAACCAGGAGTGAAATGGATCAAGCCCGCGAAAATTGAAAAAAAAATCAAATAAAAATTAAAAAGAAAATAGAAAAATTAATGCAGGAAATTGTTTAGTCGATGTTTCAATAACGTTCGTAGTTCTTATTTGTTTTCTCCACCTTCTATAAAGAGATATATATATATATATATATATATATATATATATATATATATAAATAATATTTTTATTTCTCAAGTAATGAATAAACCAAAAAAAAAAAATCTATAACTCTTGAAGGCCATCTTCCATAGGCATTATATAAATCAATTATATGTACTTGACCTAACTTTTATGTACATCTCTCTAAATGTGATATATATCTAGCCTTAAATATTGTACTGAACTAAAGTAATATACAATGTCTCTCTCTTTTTTTTAAAACTTTTTTTCAGTACAATAAAATTAAAGAATTCGAACTTCTTATATCTCTTGATAAAAAAATATTATTAATTATACCACATTAAAAAAATAAAAAGATTTTTTAAAATTTACAATGTAGATTTACTTACTCCATACACTGTGGATTTATTTAGAGATGAAATCTAATACTATCAAATAAATACATGCCAAGTCGACTAAACCAATTCTACTATTTTTCATTTTCTTCTTTAGATTCAACTAAAGCAGCCCATATACTTTTTTTTCTTCTTATTTAAAAATGATTGCGAAATTTATTGGATTTGTTGTTTAATTTAAAATAAATGATATAAGTTTAATGATAATGTGGGGATTGAACACGAGGGCCAGTAAGTAGCTGTCACTGCTTCAAAGGAGGCTTTGAAGCCAATAATTTGTAGATAAGGTTCAGTTCAGATCTTCAAAACGGTGCGTTTCGTTTAATTTGATTTTTGTAAATAGAATATTGTTATAGTTTTGAATTTATGTGGTACACAAAATCGTAAGCACTTCAACTGAAACTCAATTAATTTCTTGTCAATTTCAAGCCTAACACATTCTAAAAGTAGCATTTAAAAAAAGTAAACCTTAAAATTAAATAGAAAATCTCCGACGCTAAAAATTCAGACAATAGAGTGATTGTTACGTGAATTTCAGTTACAATATAGATTAGATATTCACGATTTTTTTACCAAAAGATATAATATTGAAGTTTAACAACCAAATAAAAAGATAGTTTGAATGTACATTATATAGAGAAAAACTTAACACGACATCTACATTTTAATTTATTCATGTAGTATTATTTGATGTCACATAATTTTTTTTTTCTTTTAATATTATTTTATTTATAGAAATGTTTATAAATAAAATGTATAAGCCACTTACACATGAATGGGTAGATAAGAGATTTAACTTTTTATGGATCCTTGGCTACTACTTAAATGCTTTTCTTGTTAGAATTTTTATCTTTGAGTCAAATGTGGTAAATTCTTGAAAGTGAATTTAGAAGATAATAACAAAAATTATAAAAAACTATATATATA
>JBBMKA010000018.1:18189680-18227314 GCA_037833695.1 Sechiopsis laciniata | reverse complement strand
CCGATCTGGAATTTAAATAGTAAGAGTGATGTTCTATTTTTGGTTTAACTTTAAAGTAGCTTTAATTGTATAGGGTTTTTATTTACTAAAAAAGGAAGTCATCTTTGGTGGTATTTAAAAGAAAATTAAATCCTTTTTCTCCTCTTTTTCATCACACAGCCGCCCAACCCTATTTCTCTCTTCAAATCCATCTTAAACCCGTTTATTTCTTAGTTTCACGGAACTAGAAAGCTCCATTTGCGATTCCGAGACCAGATTCGTGCTCATGGCATCGAGAGCTTCGAGACAAGGTAAGTTTTGTTGGTTTTAATGGAGTTTTCCGGTGAGGAATTTTTTTAACTAGTTTCTTCTTTTGTAGTTTTGTGGAGCTAGAGAGCGTCGTTCGTAAAACCGAGACCAATTCCGTGCTCAGGGCGTTGAAACGAAGAAAAATAGGTAATTTCGTTGAGTTTCGTGGCGATGTGCTAGCCACCACTGCCGTTTTCCAGTGACACATCGCCAGCTCAGTTTTGGCTAGTGGTGCTTGTTTGTCCATTTCGTTGACTTTTATTCGTGATTCTTCGTTTAGGGGACTCTCGGGATTCGTGATTTGGCTCGTGGTTTAGCTTGGTGGTTCGGTCGAGACGTTGGGAAGGTAAGGAGTTTCATTATGATCCGGGTTATGTGGCTTAAAAGCATGTGAATAGGGACTTGCAAGGATTTACGGGAAATGAATGTTGGCTGACTTGTCACATGTTTGTGTTGGTGTTGTAACTCTGATTGAACTAATTATACTCGTGATAGCATGGAATCATTGTGTAGCTCGTAACTGTAAAGTCTCTATTTGTTCTGCTCATGTGATCGTATCGTCATTTTTGAAATCATACATTTTTCTTGTATACGTGATGGACTGTTTATCTGTTTGATTAATCGAATGACTGAGTTGCCTAGGGTAATGCATGTAGTGATTGTGACCGAAATGCCCTAACATGTAAGGTAACTCATGAATTGGTTTATGCATGTTTCGTTGTTGATTGTTTCGTCTATGTTTGACCGTTACATTTTATAATGATTATATGCTCATTTTTCTATTTTGTCGCCTAGAGGTTTCTTCGTAGCGATCGGTTATCGTGATACCTAGTTTGGATTATTTATATTTGGCGTTAGAATAACTAGGCTCGGTTATCGCGTTAACCACTTAGAAGAGCAACTATCTCACCCTTGATAGAACTTGTGTTGTGTGATCAATATCGTGTTATTGATGTTACTCGCTAGTGCCCTTAGGAATCGAGCAAGGATATGGATCCTCTTTACTTCGAGACACGTGGTTGGGCTGCACTAACCTACGGGTTGACTCTTACATTTGACCAAGGGGTCAGATCTCATCCACGTGTCACATTGTGTGTAGAACAACGAGTTCCTTGGTTGTTAAGCACACGTTGCAGGTTGCACCAACCCTCAGGTGGGGCAGTTGCACTCCCCTAGGCTAGGCTAGATCTCGTGTGACTCTAGTGCTAGTTATATCTCTTTGTTATACTCGTGGAACCTCATATGTTATGTGCATGGCTCCACTAGTTTACCCGCCCAATACGTGAGAGGAGGAGCTGGTCATACCTTGCTTGACCCGACACTACTGGAAGAGGCCACTAGGACAGAAAAAGGCATGGAGGAATGTCTGTCGGTGAGCCTACATGCATTGTAGGGATGTTGTTTGCAGGCAGGTCAGTCCTCCCGCATGTTGGGGCTAGCAGATGGTGCTATGAGCTCAAGGTTTAGGGATCCTACAGTTTTCCCTCACTCGTGGCTTTTCCTAACAGGGTCAGGTGACTTTATTAGCATTCGAGTATGCCCTTGCTGACATGACTTGTGCGTCCTTGTCTTGACCCGAGGTTTAAGGATCATGTGTGGTTCCCTCAGTCGTGGTCCTCCCCAATAAGGTCAGGTGACTTTTGGCATTTGTGTATGCCCAGCAGATACGCTAACAAAGTTGTGCAGCGGGAGCGTGGAGGGTCCCTGATAGGCCAGACTACTCCGAGGTATTTGTGTATGTCTCTATTGATACTCTATCAAAGTTGCATAGCAGAAGTGCGATGGGTCCTTGACGTAGGTCAGGCTACCCGAGACAGTTTTGTATGTCTCGACGAGCACAGCGTGGAGGGTCCCTGATAGGTCAAGCTACCCCAAGGCATTTGTGTATGTCTCCGCTGATGCAGTTTGACAGGTCCCTAGCGTAGGTCAGGCTCACCGAGACATTTGTGCATATCTATGCGACATGATATGAGATGTGTCCCAACCCGAGGTTTAGAGAACTTATGTGTTTTCTCACTCATGGTCCTTCCCTAACAATGGTCAGATGATTGCTCGACATTTAGCTATATCTTGCTCACGACTTGAACAGTGTAGTTTAACATTGTTTGCTCGTAACCGGCCTAGCGGCTGGGCACGCATGTGCTAGGCACTTAGCTTCAGTTGTCGTATCTTCTAACTTTTTTCTGTTTGCATGTTTAACCCATGGTGGGACTCCTTACTGGGTATATTTCAATATACTCATCCCTTACATTTTCAGGTACTGATAAATTCCGAGGTGGTTAGGCTAGGAGCTGCATCGATCATAGACACAGTGTCGTCATTTTCCCTTCCGCATTATTTTATTCTATGTCGAACTTCATGTTTTAAACTCTGTTGAACCGTATTGGGCACAAGACCCCTAGGATTATCTATCAGCACGTTTCAATCCACAACATTCTACATCATAATTAACATGTCATTTTCAAACATGGGCAGATATCCAGGCAATTAGTAATCGTGTCAATCCAACTACGTCTCGACCTTAAATCAGCATAAAAACAATAACACATGGTGGTTTCTAAATTCTAAGGCTCTATTTAGGAGAAAACACCCTTACCTTGGTTGTATCCAAAGAATCTACCAAAATCCAAATCAAAGCGCTTGTTTAAGTCCCACCTAGTTTCGCACCTCAAACCGCAAAACTAATCTCTCAAAACACTAAAATCTGGCTCTAACACCCCAACGTCGGCTACACAATTAATGGCTTAGTGTGACTCAGTCAAAGATGGCCAAAGAAAACTAGTAGCTGATCAACTTAAAATTCCTTAACTGAGTTATAAAAAAAAAAATCAACATATATATTAAGCTTTGTACAGTACCTAATCTATAAAATATAAAAGAAATGTGCAACATCACTAAGCACTAAGCGCATATATATATACATATACTAAACCCAATAACTAACCTATAGAATGCAAATGAAAAGCATCATTTCTCACCATAAGACCAAATGGACGGCGGCAATAACAATACAGGGAGAGGCGGTGAATTTAAATTGAATGGGCAATGACAAAAGTTGCACAATAGAGGGAGATTGGGCGGCGCCCGTAGGACTCAATTGAAGCGAGGGTTTGTGAAAATACAATTGGAGGGAGACGCCGCTGGGTAAAACAATGAAGAGTGTTTTTTTTTTCCTTTCTTTCTTTTCTTATATATATATATATATATATATATATATATATATAAAATAAAGCCCAAGTTTAATTCCCTTTTTAAATTATAGTTTCCCATTCTATTTTATGCATTATAAGTCTCAATTATTAAATATTTCATAATAAATTCTTAATAAAATGACATTGGGTCAAGAACTTACTTTCATTAAATAAAATAGACAAATTTGGGTCGTTATAGTATCAAAGGTGATCATTTTTATTGACCATGCAACAATAAAGTATCTCATGAGTAAAGAAAATGCTAAACCAAGATGGATCAGATGGATCTTACTTCTACAAACATTTGATATTAAGATAAAGGATAAAAATGGTTGCGAGAATGTTGTAGCAGATCATCTATCTCGACTGAAGAATAGACGAACTGATTCTACTATGATCAACATATCCGAAAAATTTCCTAATGAGCAGATTGTGATCAATCTGATTGAAAAGAAAAATTTCCCTTGGTTCGCAGACATTGCCAACTACTTAGCAAACTATGTCATCCCATCAGACTTATCAAGCCAGCAAGCTAAGCAATTCTTTCATGAAACTCGATTTTATTTCTGGGATGAACCATTGTTGTATAGGTAAAGTGCTGATGGAATGATAAAATGATGCGTAGAGGAACACAAGATAAATGCAATAATGGAAGCATGTCATGCATCACCGTATGGAGGAAACTTTGGAAGAGTGTGCACTACAGCAAATATTTTTCAGTCAGGATATTTCTGGCCAAGCATATTCAAGGATGTGCATCATTATGCGAAAACATGCGATAAATGCCAAAGGAAAGGAAATATAGGGAAAATGGGCGAAATTCCATTAACTTCAATTCTGGAGGTCGAATTATTCAATGTCTGGAGAATTGATTTCATGGGCCAATTTTCCCCTTCGGGTGAAAAATTATACATCCTAGTCACGGTTGATTACGTTTCCAATGGATTGAGGCGATTGCCACACCTTTTAACAATGCTAAACCGTTATAAAATTCCTTCACAGGAACATTTTCACAAGGTTTGGTACTCTGCGAGCACTAATCAGTGATGAAGGAATGCACTTCATAAACAATGCAATGGCTCATGTGCTACACAAGTACAATATCAAGCACCACATTGCAACTCCTTATCATCCGCAAACCAATGGCCAAGCTGAAGTATCTAACCGTGAGATCAAGAGCATTTTAGAGAAAGATGTTGGACATAACAGAAAAGACCGGTGTTTGCAACTAGATGACTCACTTTGGGCTTATCGCACTACACTCCAAACTCCATTGAACATGTCGCCTTACAGAATTTTGTATGGAAAGCCATGCCATTTGCTAATTGAGTTTGAACACAAAGCTTTCTGGGCATTTAAAAAGCTGAACCTTAATCTCCGGAAAGCTGGTTCTGTGAGAATGTTTCAATTACTTGATTTAAAAAAGCATAGGCATTTCTCTTACGAAAATGCAAAGCTATACAAGGAAAAGACAAAAAAAAAAAAAGCATTATCGGAAGCTAACTCCTCGAACTTTTGAGGTGGGTTAACAAGTATTTTTATTTAACTCTCAACTTCGATTGTTTCCAGGAAAGCTTAGATCCAAGTGATCTGGACCATTTCGAATTACGCAGGTAAAACTAGGAGGAGTAATCTGGATTAAGAACGAGTCGAATGGGAACGAGTTTGTAGTCAATGGTCAGAGACTCGAGCATTACTGGAATGAGGATGTTCAGCGCAGGATAACTTTATTCGCATTGACAAAAGAATGAGAGCGCAAGTATGCGAGTGGAGCCAGCACGTATCAGTACCTTAATTTTTGATCCATGCATGCTAGTTTAAATATATCCTATTTACTTATCTAAGAAGTTATTTTACTGTTTTATTCTTATTTTCTTCTATTTAGATTTGCAATTTTCAATTTGTTATCTTGGTAAATCTCTCTATACATTTGATTAAAAAAAAAAAAAAAATTAGGAAATCAATTAAGATTGACGCACGTGGGGATTAGACACAATCATGCCGATTAATAATTACAGCTGGATATCGAGTAATCAGATTTCAAGATCATTAATCCAACGGTTCACAGCAAATGCATGGCCGTCCTAATCCAATCGTCCGTCTGACGCGATGCGATAATTGCTGCCTTGATTATCCTACTCCTTCATCCCATCATTAAATAATCGAAGATTGCCTTGTTTGAAATCTCACTGCCATTCACTTAACCCTTTACCCCTTCTTCCAAATTCAAACTGCAAAAATTTCACCATGGTGCCAAGACTTGCAACAAATTATAGATGGTGGTAGAGCATTAGGATGGAAGGACAAGGTGAAGTTGATCCACCTCAGGCTTTTGAGCCAGTAAACGCCGCACTTGAAACCGCTGATCCTAAAGTTGAACAATTGCCAGCCAGAAGTTGCAGGTAAACTTTTGCTTCACCCGTAAGGTCAGAGGAACATGCGACAAAAGAAGAATCTTTGGAAGCCCCCAGAGAAGAAAGAGCAGTCACTTCTGAACCACGACGGTCTTTGTCGCTGGTGCTGATTGATAGCTTTGAAACTTCAGGGTATTTTGAAGGTTTGACGGCTTCAATGGAAGAGATGGACATGGGGAAGTTTGACCGAAAGATGGAAGGATTTAACAGAGCATGGGAAGTCGAGTGCGGAGGAAATGCAGATGCTGGCAACTCTAGACCTGTTGAGGTGGCCACCGTCTGTGAAAGAAAAGAAAGGCAGATGTAGAGAAGCAATGTCGGCGCTGGAGAACCTATTCCGACACCGAATCAGAGATGAAGCAGATGCAGGCCTTATCGAACATCAAAGAACAAATCTGACACTATTGAGAGGAAGCCTAGATGAGATGAATAGAACTATTGAACGCTTAACAGCAAAATTCTAAGCATACCTTGCCACTAAGGCAGCATAAGCTGGTTCTTCCACACATGCCCATGCGTCCACTCGTCCATTTAAGAGGAAGAAGTGCACGCATGAAAAATTGATGCACTACCTTTGGCTACTCGTCAGCAATATTGACACGTATATAGAATACGTAAAAGAGTGCAACACTGCGTTATTTGACACACTAGTCCTCTTAAATACGCACATCCATAAGCCCATCTTCCCGTAATTCCAAGACATTGTTTCTTCCATCGACTCTGACAGTTCTGATTTGGAAGAAGAAGAATGATAAAGGAAGTCTCCGTCTCTATCACATTTCTCTTATTTGTGTTTATCTCACCTTAATTAATATAATTAGTCTCTTCATTTTATTTCCTATTTTTAGTATTATGTTTTGGCTAATGCTATGTTAGAATCTTGCTTTTTAATTATGCGTTTCAAAACATTATCTTTAATACGCTAAAATTTAATCTGCCTCGGGACGTCTATTGCTAGTTTCCTAACGAGATCATGTTGGGACAGATCCTTTTTAACCTTGGAACATAGTACATTTCCTTGAGGAGGAAACTGAAAGCTTGAAACAAGGATTTTAATAACCTTAGATTAATTTAAGTTTAGGGGAACTAAGTCTCACCTTCATTAGGGATAATGAAGATTTTAAGTTTGGGGGTGAGGGCAAGCCCCCAGATTGATACGTGAAGAGCATATTTCATTTAAGCAATAAAAAAAATTTAAAAAGTGAGTAAAATAAAAATCAAAACATTCTAGGTAAAAAATAAATGGCAAAAGAGTGAATAGCCGTGGGTATTCCAAGTATTCTGCTGGCCACCCAATCAAGCACAAGTTTAAGATATTTCAGTACTTAGATGTAGCATTTTACGCTCAAACGAGCCATCCTAAGACTATAGAATTGCTGCCATTTAGAAAATTTTACTTAATAGAATCCAAATAAATAAGCCTCGAACAGAATGATTTGAACATGCTTAAATTAACCAAAAAGGGGTTGATTGACCTATGCTAGAGTCAGAAGTTTCTAAGCTACGGGGTGTGCATTGAACTAAGAGCAATTAGGAGAAGATTTGAGATGAGATTGAAAGGAATCAAGTGAAAGAGGAAATGAGATGATTAAACGTATGGCTTATTAAGACAATTGCATCTAAAAGAATAATTTTTTTTAGCAAGAGGAAAAGCCTGGCATTATGATAAGCATTTACTATTTAGCAGTTATTACACCTATAAAAGCATCGCTCGAGACGAGCAATGATTCAAGTTTAGGGTTTGATGACTCTCAAATAGAGTCAGAATTCTAGATAATCCGAGGTCATTATTTGAGTTTATTATTTAAAATACAATGCGAAAAAGGTGAATTATAGCACATAAAATGGCAGAATTCGCACACTTAGCGCGTATTTAGCAAAGCTTATGCTGATAAACTATTTTTGTAGGAATTTACGATGCAGAGTTGAGAATCAAGACGGGCGATTGCGAGTGGAGCAACGTTCGGACAAACGCTAAGGCGCCATAAAAAAAATAAGGAAAGAATCAAATGGAAGCAAGATGTTGACTAACCAGGCACTAGAGAGACAAATTGCTGAAATCACGAGATTCTTGCCTTAAACACATAAACATAATTGATAAATTCATACAAAGAAAGATATCATGTCGATCGATCCGTGTCTATTCTGGATGACTCGAAGGATGATTATAAAAGGAGACCTCTATAATAGGAATAGAGGTCGGGCTTGATGAGAATGAAACCGGAAGCAGAAGTTTGAGTGGTGTAGTATGATAGTTACCTCTTACCGCATGTTTCTTTGTAATGCATTGCTAATACTTTCCATGAGTATCCTGGTTTAGTCTTATTCTCCCATAATCTGTTTTACAAACTGTTCTTATTTCATTTATACTATTCAACTTAATCAATTGCAACAACCATTCATTCATTTCTGTTCAATTCTAAACTCACCTTAGATAAATTACAGTCCCTGTGGAGATAGATGATTTACTTATTACTTACTGTAGACCACCTATACTTGTGTGAGTGCGAGTTTATTGCACAAGAGACAACTAGGTTTTTCGCAGTCAAATCTCAACTTACTTCACGAAGACGCCATGGCTAAGGAGCGTGATACAGTGAAGCATAGACTAGCCAGCATTTGTAAGCAACCGGCGTCCTATTGATAACACCAAGGGAAAAATAGACGTTACCCATAAAATTGGTATGTAATTTACATGCCATTTAGTTTGATTTTGAACGATGAGTACACTTTAATATTTTCACAATTCTGAAACAAAATTACTGTAAAGTGTTGATAAACATTAAGAGGAATCAATAGATAAGGGACTGAAAGATTTGGCAAAGGGGTTAAAATGACAAAGAGATGAAAAAACTAAGAAAAACACCGAACCTACAGGCAGCGGTCAAAAAACCAGGTAAGGACAGAGACGAGACTGAGGACGAAGAGTCTAAATAGGAACGTGAAGAGGTAAAAAGTTATTTAAAACACCCTGAAATGATTTTTAACAAGGATTATTGTACTTATCAACTTATTGTTTGAAGTCAATCGGAGAAAAAAGAGAGAGTTCATCGAATACAGGGGAACATGTAGGGTGATAGTAGAGATGAAGCAAGCTCAAGTGGAGGCACGGTGAAAGAAGACAATCCCTCCAAGAAGAGAAAACTCACTAGCCTGGATAAAAAGAAGGTAATTTATAGTTCTTTGCTACAAATATTTGCAATAGAAAGTAATTTGAGTTTCGCTTTTATAGAATGCTCGTGATATTATAGGAAAAGGGAAAGCAAAGGACGTAAAATCCAGTAAACATGTAGAGTTGCGCGAAGTCCTTTCCCTGATATGATTATGTGTATATTGTTAATTGTATCCATCCATGTGCATCGGATATAGATTGTGTGTATAGATAGGTAGATCTAATATTTTTTCCTTTTTTATACAAGCATACTGATACAGACAACCTCACATATTATGAACTGTGTTTTTATGCATATACGATTAAAATGGATGACGTTTACTTCATTATTTGTTATCTTGTATCGGTCGTCTATAGACGAGTATACACACACTATGTATAGCGGTTTTGGTATTTACTAAGATTTCATTCTTTTCGTGATGTCAATTACGCACTAACATTTGACTAACTGTGCGTGCTAACTGTTGTATCTTTATACTGCATGAGTATAATGGTGTATATAGTGTTTAATTGGCTTTTGAAGCTGACAACTCTGAGTTTATTTTAGGATGAAAACTACGTTATGATAGCCTCAAGAAGATCGCAGACAACCAAGATAAATCTATGTTGCAAAGGTAATATCATGGGAGCAATACAAAAAAATCTAGGAGATGTTCATGAGGCCACATTTAAGGAGACATGCTTCGGGCATCTATTGAAGTTTTCTATTAAGCAACCATCATCCCAACTATTGTTGCACTTGATCCAACGACAATGTGAGCCAAAGAAATTCTCCGAATTAACATTTAAGATTGTTAAGAAATGCCTAACATTCGGCCTTCGAGAATTTGCTCTGATTATGGGACTCAACTGTGGAGAAGCCGTAAAGATTGAGAGAACAACAATAAAGGGGGAGGGACGAATGAAAAAGGACTACTTTGAGGATGATGAAATAATAAGGAGATCAACCCTAAACATGGCGTTCAGATTGAACTAGTGGGCTCTCCCAAAGATGACATGGAAAGTTTACTTTTAGCAAAGCAAGAGAAGGTTGAGATTGAAAATGATCATTTATTAATGGTGGACGACCTTGAAATATTCAATAAATAACCTTAGGGGCGGGTTGCATACAAACTCCTTGTTGCAAACATCCGGAGTGCAGGGTTAGGCAAGGAAATGTCGCATTGGATGGCTGGGTTCATCTGCGCCATATTGGCTTGGGCATACGAAGTGATCCTGGCCATGAGTATAGCACTAGCAAACTATGCAACCTGGATTGGAAACGACTTACCTAGACTACTAAATTGGGACTCGGACGCCCAACTTGAGTGGCGTGAACTTCTCAAAGATCTTTGAGAACCCTTTGGTATTGAACATTGTTTGTTGTTTTAGTTATTGATATTTATACTAACTAAATTTGAGATTGTTTGGTAGTTGGAGGTCAATCCCTTGGAAGCAAGCAAAAAGAAAGTGAGCATGCCATATTTTGCTCCATTCCTTGCAAACGAGCTGGAAGCCCTTGAAAGAAATAACAAACCTGGCAGCAGCTACTTGCATGGATCTGCATCCACTGTAGCTTTTAGTAAAGAGGTCACCACTCGACTTGACATGATTAAGAAGAAGCAGGCAATCATAGGTGACCAGATGTCTAAAATTATAATTGGAATGAACAAAATATTAGACTACCTAAGGTTAGTCTGCGAACCATAACCATATTTTCACCATGCACTTGAGGGAGTGGAAGAGACCGGACAAAATGCTGACAAGGTACATAAATTTTATTTGTATGCTTGGTACTGGTTTGTATTAATATCACAAAATCTAGCTGAATGTGAAATTTTTTTTAGGGCGTTGACGCTGAGAAGAGGCGTGAAGATTATCAAGATGATCACAACCTACACAAGCAACTACCCATAAGGTGGAAACCATCCTCCAGGCTCAACCCAAATAGTTAACACAAACCTTTGTCGCATTGATGAAAACCATGCTGGAGATGTCGGAAGAACGGGCAGCAACCAAACACAGGTTGGCATGTATTTTATTTTTTGTATTTAATAGTGTGAATTCATATACCAGTTATTATGTTTGTGTATGTCATGGAGGATCTTGATGAGGATATAAATTCGATAATAGGCTCGATTAGCAAGCGAGAGGCGATGAACAAACTCGAGGAGCAAACGAGGTGTGCTGAGATTTTAAGGGTAAGTATAACTGTAATTAATACATTCGCAAACATATCTCTCCTTATGTTGTTTGGTCTGTGTGTATCCACCACTCTTTGTTGTATGTGTGAGTCTGTTTGAGCCTTATGACAAACATCACTATCTATTTATTGTATTGAACTATAATCTATGATGAATTTGAAAGGTCTATCGGTATGTGTAATTTAGTATATTGTGTGCGTATCGATGAAATCCACTGTCCCTTAGTAAAACTCCTCATAATTCCCACCCATTAGTCTACTATAGCGATATAGTGTAGTTGTGCATTGATTTTGATTTATGTGTATCTATATACTTGTGAAACAGTATTTGTGCATTTGTATTTGTGTATCTATATAGTTTTGTCATGCAGTTTCATAAATTTGTGAGTCTTGTATTGATGTCATTCATTGTCTATATTTGTCTATGGCTGTTTATGTTTGTTGTCTTTCATTATGATGCATGATAATTTCCTGCCATTCACAAGCTACGACAAACGAATAAAAATAACCCGCAACTGAGAGGTATTGGAGGAGGCAAAGGGATTATGTTAGGGCAGAGACCTAATTGACATCATAATCGAACGATTCTGCAAGAGGTGTGATTCATGTTGAATATATGGTTGAATTTCTTAACGTATATTATGTTTCATACTACTAACATTTGAAATTATTGTAGATCCCTGCAGTTTGGAACAATAATATGGGTCTGGATCATGATCACTTGTGGCAACAACAAACCCATATGTTGATGCAATTAGAGGATCAAACTGGAAGAACCCCGCTGGAGAATTGCTTACCAATTTTGCTGCCCCAACTTTCGACTTGAAGCTTAGTCAACCATGAACTTGTGCTTTGGGGAGCTTATAATAGGGATGGTTAGTTTTTTGTGTTTTTTTATTATTAAGGATTTATGGTAGCATAATTTATAGTTTTGACTTAGCAAATGAACCCCGAGGGTGATTTTGTATCAAGATTATTGACCAAATTACAATATGATGTATTATGATTTTGGTGTTTTTAAAGACTTGGTTGGCATGTTTGTCTTATTGATGTAATTTTTTTTAACAATTCAAATGGTAAAACACTGTGGACTTGAACTATTTTATATTGCATCTAAATAAGTCGTGATTTTTTAGCTGAATGAGAAATATGGTATGATGTGTTCTGTGCGCAAACTGAGATTTTATATACATGTATGAAAATTGAACTTGGCATAAGACAAAAATAAGGTTTGTATATAACCCCCAAGATATACAATAGTCCTGAATGTATGAGACTTGAGGTGATAATTGATATTGATTTTATACATTATAACTTTTTTACTTTTTTGTATATAATGTTGGGGAGCTTTTATAACGATTGTATGTATACATATGTACAACCATTAGGAAAAAAATTGTTAATATTTCCCTATAAACACAATTCTCTTCTTAAAAAATGGTGAATAACTTAGATAAAAATTGAGATATCTACCTACTCTCTTAAACGTACAAGTTTGCACTCGTCTGTAAACACAATTGTATGTGTTGTGCAGCTGTGTTAATATATACAGATATGTAGAGAAAATTAAAGCTTTAACAAACACGAATTTTGTGGCATCAATAAAATGAAAATTATATTTTTTAGAATGGAAATAACCCAACCTCAACGGCAGGCGAATCCAATTATGCCTTTTTAAATATTAGATGTAACTGTTCCAGAAGATACATGTGACGAGCTTCTGGTTTGTATATAATGGTATAAGAGACAGTGGGTAAAATATAGAACATTGAACTCAAACACAAAGGAAACAATTTTATGCATCAAATAACACAATTTTTCCCTAAAAGCGAACATCTGAAAACTAGACAAGAAAAGATCATCATACCTAGATAACAAAAAAAAAGTGTTTGTATGATAAGAAAAAATATCATTAGCTATAAAAACTAATTCCTCCTAACAAAACAAGAAATAATCATAACTAGATGATCGAGGTTGTGATATATAATCAGAAAAGGGACCATAAGACTCTAAATTGAATTCTTGCAAGTTCTTTTGTTGTGGCCTAATCTACCGAACCTACTGCATTTCACCATGGTGGGCCCCTTGCTATGGGAGCGGATCCTCTTCTTGCGAGGTCTTCCTGCCGGTTGTCTTATGTTGAGTGGTTAAACATTTAGTTTATCCCCATCGTAAGCTGGGACTATGCGATGTGATGTCCGAATCAGTCGAATGTCGTCGCGGTAGAGCTCCTTTAATGTGCTGGTTTTGTAAAAATCATGGACAAAAGAATGCAAGTTAAGGTCATTGCGTGTAATCACCAAACAAGCCTGTGGACATGGCATAAGGTCCGTCTGCCATTCTTTGCATGTGCAGGTTTGATCCGTGAGGTTCACCTCAAAGTGTTTGTTATCATCACGTACTTCGAAATGTGAATTATTGACCAGGAGAAGTCTTCTGGCTTCCCCCTAATGCCTTCAAGTGCCCTCTCTTTGGCCTTCATAGCTTTATAATACTGATGTTGATGCCGTGAATTTTTTGGACATAATCCATTAAGTCTCCCGGTGTGCTTTTTTTTTTTCTCTTGTGCATACGAATAAGAGATTAAGCGTATTCAGTTAGTGCTAAAGGGGTAGCTTGCATATGGTCATTGTGTACGACGTCCACGGCGAAAGTGTGTACATCAATGAATTTCTTGATAACCTATATATTGCTACCGTTGTATACCGATGCACGAACATACTAGCCACAGTCCTCAACACACAGGGCAGAAAACTATTTCGGGCTTGACTTTGGAGTCTTAAATTGAAAACTCCTCTTCAGTGCTCGTTTACATAGAATCTTCTTCAACTCATCCTTTTTTGCTAATTTGGAACCCATTTTCAGAGTTGTTGGGATGTCTAGATTGTTTACGTTGTACATTTGAGTGTGTCTTGGTATAGTATCCACAATGATGCAACACCCGTCGTACATGTCGATAGAACCCAAATGTAAACCTTATGTACGTCTCTGTCTTCTTTAAGGATTATTGTTTTACGTTTTTCAGACATGTCTTTGTAAAGAGAGAGGTTCCCTACGGTTAAACTTTCATCCACATCAATTGCGGCTGCAATTAGATCAGAAAGTTGGATTAAGTTGTGCTAGGAGCAATTTCGATACTCGTAGTATCATAATTGGAGTAAACATCATTCTCATCCCAAGAACATTAGAAATAACTGTGACATGCACAATCTCCATCGTCTTGTCTGGTATCGACGTGGTCGGCCTTGCTAATATAAACAACCCTGCGACTTGTTGACAAAACCCACCATCGTTACTAAAATTAAACCTAGAACCCATACAGGTACAAACCCCAGAAAATTGGTACATACCTGTAATCAGAACAATGTGTGCGTCTAAGAGCCCTCTGGCTGCAGTATAGACCCGAATCGAAGTGGAGTGAGCATTCAGAGAAAGTTGATCATCTCTGTAGCAGACGATGAATCATGTGTGATATGATTCCGATGGTGTGATAGGCGTATTCCGAAAGAATCTGTTTCAACAAACTATCTGCAGATTTGTTTTACCTTTGTTTTTTAAAAAAACTAAAATAAGAAAATCAGAGATAATAACAAAATTTAGATATATTGGTGGTTATAAACAAGAATATCTCCCTCCATTATCTCCCTGAAAACTAGGGATGGACCCGCTTGTGCCCCTATTTTGATTGAAACCTATTCTACCTTGCTGAAAAAGGAAAATGCATTTTTTTTTTTTAAAAGATATTGAAAAGGGTATTATGGGACCAAAAAAAGTCTCTTACCTACGGCTGATGAAAAAAAGATATATATTTCAAAAATTAAAATTAGTAGACATTAGTTGGAATATTTTTGAAAAAGTAGATATTTTCTACTATTTCTCTTAATAATAAGAGGAGTAGCCCACAAGATAATTAATTATAGATTAGTTTTAAATATATTATTTTGAGTTTGATGTCTTATTAAGTGAGTTGTTGTAGTATAGTGGTAAGTATTTTCTCCTATCACACGTGTGACTTGGCTTCGATCCCTGGCAAAGGCAAATATTAACCATTTTTTTAGATTAAAATCCTGTTTTGACAAGTAAACTTGAGCATGCTCCAAATGCTCATGGCAATACAAGTTCCTATAACTTAAGTTAATAGGTTAGAGTAAATTTAATGGTATCAACCAACATTGTTCGTTAATTTATGTTGATGTCTATTTTGACAAGATGAAGTAGTTTTGAAATTGATCTAATATGGTATTTTTCAGGTTCACGGCTGGCCTAGTTTTGCTTCTTCGTTGATTTGATGAAAACCGCCATTGTTCTTGGTGTCATTATTTGTCTTGCATTCCTACTTCCAAATGGAGCTGTGGTTTAATACCTACATACTACTTCGTAACCTTTCCTTCTGCATTCTTCATTTTGTTCCTTGTAGATGATTTCCTATAAAATTTCATATCACACACTAATCAACTATTATTGAAGACCGAGTCATTTTGCTCTTACTTATCATTTTTAAATAAACACAAACAAGTGAGCTCACCTACACCTACTACGAACCATAGCTCAACTGGCATAAATATGTATGAATAACCAAGTGATTATGGATTTCAACTTTCACAGCTTCTTTACTCTACGATGAAATTATAAAAAAAAAAAAAAAAAAAAAAATCATTTGCTAACTATTTTTATTAGTATTTATTATTTAAAGAAAAATAAAGTTTATGAATATTTCTTCTTGATTCCCTTGTTTTGTTTTGTTTGGAGCCTAAATAAGTCAAATTTTGAAAAAGTTTTTCTAAACTTATATATTTTGCCCTAACCCCCATCCATGTTCAAGGTGAACGTCCCCTTAGGATAATTTTGAGAAGTAATTCGCGAAAAACTCTTGCCTTTTCATTGTATTTCATAACATATATATATAATACACCAAAAAAAAAAACCCTAGAAGATCTTGAGAATATCCATTATATTTAAATAAACCAAATCTAGTAAATCTAAGCATTATTCTAGGAATTATATTTATAATTTCTAACACTCCCCCTCAAGTTGGAGCATGTAAGTTGCAAATGCCTAAATTATCTAATAAAAATCTAAATTGTTGTTTCCTAAATGCCTTTGTCAAAATATCAGCCAACTAGTGACCAGTAGGAACATATTGAGCTGCAAGGTTTCCAGATAACAATTCGTCACGAACAAAATGACAATCTGCTTCGATATGCTTAGTAAGGTCATGAAACACAGGATTCTTTGCAATGTGTAGAGCAGATTGATTATCACAAAATAGTTGCATATGTTTCGAATGCAAAACACCTAAAAAAGTAAGTAAAGACTTCAACCATTTTAACTCACAAGTAGCTACATCCATCGCATGTTACTCAGCTTCTACAGACAAGCGTGACACAATTGCCTGTTTCTTAATTTTCTAGGAAATAGAAGAAGACCCGAGAAAGACCACATACCCATTCAACGAAAACCCAATCACTATTACAAAAGGCGATCAAACGCATCTCACTCAAAGATTTTAACATAATGCCTTGACCTGGACTGCCCTTTAAGTACTGCAATACTCGTAGAGCTGCATCCCAATGTTGAACCTGTGGAGCATTCAAGAACTATGCAAGGGTATAAACTGAATAACTTAGTTCAATACGGGTTACTAACAAATAAACAAGACGTCCAACTAATCGACGATACTGGTTTGGATGTGCATACAACTCTCTCTTGACATGGGCGAGCTTATGATTCTACTCTATAGGCATGTCAATCGGCTTACACCATAGCAAGCCAATTTCAGTTAAAATATCCAACGTATACTTACATTGACAAAGAAATATACCTTTGTTATTACGAGCTACCTCAATGCCTAGAAAATATTTCAAGACACCAAGATCCTTCATATGAAAATATGTTTGCAGATACTCTTTAAAACAAAAAACAGCACCATGAGATGAACCTGCTATAATTAGGTCATAGACATACACAAAAACATGAAGGGATAGGCTCCCCCGAATATAACTAAACAATGAGTAATCAACATAAGATTGGTTAAAACCATATGCTTTTAAGGCCTTTGATAACTTAGCAAACCACTATCGATGAGCTTGTTTCAAACCATACAAAGATTTACGCAATCTACAAACCTTCCCTGGGGTCGAAGTACTATATCTTGGAGGAAGTTTCATATACACCTCTTCTTCTAAATCACCATGAAGAAACGCATTGTGAACATCCATTTGATGCAATTCCCAATTCATATGTGCAGCAACTACTAGAAAAAGACGAACTGCCCCCATTTTTGCCACGGGTACAAAGGCTTCATTGTAATCAACCCCAGCAATTTGTCGATTACCAAAAACAACTAATTGTCCTTTAAGACGTTCAATTTTTCCGGTTGACGTATACTTGATCTTATAAACCCAACCACTGCCAATAACCATCTTACTAGGAGGCAAGTCTTCCAAAGTCCACGTACTATTGCGGTCAAGAGCATCGGTCTCAACTTGCATCGGTTGACACCAACCTGGATGTTTCATAGCTTCCTGAAATGAGGCTGGTTCTTTGCCCTTTGAAATGGCCGTTAGAAAGCATATATGTTTAAGCGAAAAATTTTCATAACCAACATAACAAGCTATATTAAAAGGTTTACCCGAGGAACTAGATGAAGGTGCGGTGAGAGTACTAGAGTCTATGTGTTGTTTCACAGCTGTATTAATAACAAAATCACGAAGCTTTGTCGAAGGAAATTTTGTACGTTGCCCACGACTGAGGTCCTCAACATCACTAAACGGAGCTAAGTAACTAGAGCTTATACCAACAGAATCATCGTTTACACTAGTATTCACAGCAAGTATCGCTTCCATAGAACCTTCACTGTAATATTCATCATCTTTATCATCCAATATTGAAGGTTGAGCAAAATAAATTTCCCATTGCAATCTTTGATCAGGGAGAGTCTCAATAAAAGGAAACTTATCCTTAAACAATTGTACATCACGATTAATGAAAAACTCATACGTTTCCAAATCATAAAGATGCCAACCTTTCTTTCCAAAAGGATATCAAATCAAAAGCACCTGAAGCTTTATGTGCACTTAAGGGAAAAGAGTTATGAGGTTATTTACTTTTAAAACAGATTTGACAATCAAAATCACAACTATTATCCAATGAACTACCAATAACTGCCTTAGGCAAAGAAGAAACTACTTTCATAGAAGGATGACCCAGACGTCTATGCCATAACATACCTTCATTTGTAGTTGTTATTTTATTTGATAGAAACTTATGAGCACAAACCGACCTGAAGACATAAACTCCATTACTCAACACCCCTACTCCAATTAGATTTCTCAAAGTGTTGTACTGTATAAAACATAGCTTGTGAGTGAAAAACACAAGATATTCTTATCTTTCCAAAAGTTGAGAAACAGACAGCAAATTGCAAGTCAGAGCAGGAACATAAAGTGAATTCTCTAAAACTAAGTCATCACTTAACATAATTATCCCTTCTTGTGTAGCTATTGTCCTCTTCCAATTAGGTAACCCCACCGAAAAAGATATATCACATAAATTCGAAAATAAAGAAATATTACCAGACATGCAATTTGATGCACCAGTATCAATAATCCACTCATTGAAGTTATATGTACCATTTAATTGATCATTAGAGGAGGTTGAAGCTTGGCAGCCTGAATTGCAGCTATAATTTGTGCCCACTGATTATTTGAAAGAGTCGGTGCACTAGCTCTATCTGCCTCTCCAATTTCTTGAGAATAATGTGTATATAAACGGTTCATATTGCCAGCAAAAGCATACAAGAGTTCACAACTACTTTATGCACAACACTGCACACAATTTGGTTTCTTTTTTAATAAAAAAAATAGCAATTTTATGCCATCGATTTTCTTTTGCCCTTTTTTTACCACACAGCCGCAATTAATAACCCATAAATTTGTAGCCAAAGCCACTGGAAATTGAAATTGGAAAATTAAAAAAAATAATAATAGAAATTGACTTCAGTGCAACTAAAACTCTAAAATTGATAAAATTAAAAAATTGAAATTGACGTCTCTGTCATATCAAACATAAATTGAAATTTTAATTTCAATTATGTTGTAGACGAAATATGAGTTTCCTTTCTTTTGGTTTTTTTTAGAAAACTAAAATATATCGGAGAAGATGAAATCGATCAACGAAACTTTTTTTTTTTTTTTTTTGAAAAAACAACCCTAATTTAGGGTGGCTCTGATACCATGATAATTTTGAGAAGTAATTTGCGAAAAACTCTTGACTTGTCATTGTATTTCATAACATATATATAATACACCAAAAAGAAACCCTAGAAGATCTAGAGAATATCCACCATATTTAAATAAACCAAATCTAGTAAATCTAAGCATTAATTCTATGAATTATATTTATAATTTCTAACACCTTAACCCACTTTTGAGTGTCCCCCACCACTTATCTAGAAATTTGCTATTTTTTTCTTATCTCACATTTTGTTTTTGGTTTTTTATGTTAAAATCTTCATTTTGAGATGAATTTATTAGATTGTGTTTGAGGCGAACGATTCAATTTTTATTAGCATAGGAAAGATTATTATAACCTGTGTGTTGTGGTTCGTGTTATTATATCATGAGTTATGATAATCTGTATTTATGGTGCAGATTATTATAACATACGTTTTATTATACTAGGACTGAAATTATTATATTTCAGATGAAGGGTAACGAGTTATTGATGACTCTAAATAATAGCATTATTTAAGTCTCTTTCTATCGCATTTTAGTTCTTCTTAGAGAAATCGTCGCATGATAAAGAAGAAATGTTGTTAAAAAGTTATAGATAATCGCATAAGTTCCACATAGTGGGTAAAAAGCACGCGCATATAAAAATAGAATTAAAATGCGAATATGTTCAACAAGATATGTGCATTTAAGCATAAATGTGTTGCGAATCTAGGACTCGCTATAACGTTTATTGATATTACAGAAACGAAAGCATCTTGCGTCTCATCTAGAAAAAGAATGCACTGTCAGTCTCGACAAGGATCAAGCAAATGAGGAAATATTCACGGCACGACACAGATTACGATATTAACGGGCTATTTTTGGGAATTACTGTCAATCAAATAAATCGGCTAAGAGATCCTCAAAGAGATTGAACGTAGTCAACAAAAAACCACAGACACTTATAAATAGTTAAGAGATAGAAGACCAATGTGTGTTGGTTCTGCTAGGGTTTGCCACCGATGGATTGCTAGATTGCAAAGGTCTCGTTGGGACCTTGGCCATGTCTGTTCTTTGTAGACTATAGCATGCTTATACCATGGTGTTTAGGGTATGAAGGAATTGTTAGGAATAGCAACGACGACATAGTGCAGCCCATTTTTATTCATTCATATTTAGGATTATTTGTAGCATCATTGTAATTCATAAGAGTAGTTTGTAATTCCTATTTGAATTGTTGGGAATATAAACAAAGTGTTTTAGAATCCTACATTGGTTAAATAAGGAGTAGATCTTGGGTTTATAAGGGAAGAAAAACATCTCCATTGGTTTGAGGCCTTTTGGGGGAAGCCCAAAAACAAAGCCATGAGAGCCTAGGCCCAAAGTGGACAATATCGTACCATTGTGGAGATCCAGGTACGTTTCTCGTCCCTTCACAAGTGATATCAGAGCTATGCTCCTAACTTAGCCATATTGAAAGAACCTCGAGTATGAAAAAAGATTCGTAAGCTTCAATATGTGAGGTATGAAATAGTCAGAATGAAAAATACGTGGTTGAGACGCCTTATGTGTGCTCCGGTGAGAGTACTTCTTAAATAGTTGCCTCGGTGAAGGGTAGCTACTGTGTGGTCAAACATAAATCGAGTGGATTCGTGGTTGGGCTTTACGGTTTGCTCAAGTGTAATTCAGAAGGATTCGTGGTTTGAGTAAATGCATGCTCAAGTGTAATTCGGAAAATGACTATCAGAGAGGCTCGTATGCAGTACTTTGTTTGAGGGGAGGATTGTTGGAAATACAAACAAAGTGTTGTAGAATCCCACATTAGTTAAATAAGGAGTAGATCTTTGATTTATAAGGGAAGACAAACATCTCCATTGGTATGAGGCCTTTTGGGGGAAGTCCAAAAATAAAGCCATGAGGGTCTAGGCCCAAAGTGGACAATATCATACCAATATGGAGATTCGGGTAGGTTTTTCGTCCCTTAACATGAATTAATCTTATGCATAATTGTTTTAGAAATGATCGCCTGTTACATTCATGAGTAGCCTTAATTCAAAGAAGCATCATTAGGAGAAGTAGGAAATGATAATAACTGTATTAGACTTGGGATAAAAGGGGATACATTAGTAATTGCGGCGGTTGTTTTCATTAGAAAGGATCGACTGACAATCCATATGTAGCTTGCTTGTCGTTTATCTTGGGAAAGGAAGCAGCAAGGGTTTAACCCAACCGCAATCGCTAGGTGATGTGCAGTCTTACACGTCTCTAAAGTCGAGTTAGGAATAACCTCTCACTAATCGCATTCATAAACTTGTTTAAAATCATAAACTCACGGGCAATGTACCGGTGAGTTTCTGTTAAGTGTTTCGAGAGGAAGCTTAAAGTTAAAGGATAGCATGTGCTAACATTCTCACCAATAGTTATCATGCATTGATTTGGTTGTTCTCAATCTACTCTCACTTAGTTTATTTATTTATTCAGCATTTCATTTTAACCCAAAACCAAATAAAACCCAACTTTTTTTCCTATTCTGCATTGCCTCTTAAGATAATGACGGTTAATTACCAATTCCTCATGGAGAACAATAAGAGAAATACTTATCCCTTGCTGAAAATTTCGACTGTGTATACTTTCGTAAATTGCGATTCGAAGGGATAGGATTTAGCAATAAGTCTTAGCTTAGAATTAATTAATTAAATATTTATTCCACAGCTGAATCGTCAGTTAGTAATTCACTCGTTATTATAATCGGTGGCACAAATATGAGTTGGGTTATTATAATCCAACCTTATCTATCCTTATAAAGAAGCCAAAACACTCATTTAGAGGTTGGTATTAAAAGGAACTATGTTGAGGTTCGATTCTTTATTAACCAATCAAGTCGTTGTAGTATAGTGGTAAGTAGTCCCGCCTGTCACTCGAGTGACGTAGGCTTAATCCTTGGCAATGACATTTATATTTTTGTAAAATTGACGCCGTCTGTGGGCAACGACCACGTGGTTAAAAGCCATGCGCTCTACCAGCTGCGCTAAGACGACTTGTTGTTAGATTTTATAGGAGAACAAGCTTCTAAGTAAATATTTTGGGCATGCTTGGATGGGAGAAAATGAGTGGAATGGGAAAACTAGAGTGGTTTGAATGTGGCGTTTGAATGAATGGTTACACGAAAATTATTTTTAGATAAAGTTGTTTGAAGGAGGGGTTGTAGAAAGCCAGTATTTGAATAAGGGCGTTTGAACGAATGGTTGCATGATCAGTGTGGCCTGGAACCTTGTATGATTAAACAATTTTAGAGTGATAGATTGTAAAATTAAAAATTTGATTGATTAGCAAATTCTTGTTCAACTTCATCTTCCACCTCGTTAGCTTGGCTTCCCAGTTTCACTGAAGTAAACAAGAAATTCCACGAAACAGAAATATGTTTCTTTGTCTGTTTTCGCTGGAGTAACCACGTGTACTGTTTGTAGTGCAGCAACATCAAAGGCTAGCACAATTTGGGCCTTAATGATCCTTTATTAGAATACAAATTCTTCCATATTACATTTTGCAGTTTCTACCATTAGCAAAAAGAAAGATTCGTTATAAATCTTTCAACATCCCATAAGCCAAAAGCAAATAGCCCAGTTTTAGACAGTTTTAGATTAGGGTAAATTTAATTATATTGATCACCATTGTTTGTGAATTTATGTTAATATCTATTTTGGCTCTAAGATGGTATTTTTCGGGTTTCACAGTTGGCCTAGTTATACCTCTTCGAGAAATTGATTCAAACCACCATTATTCTTGGTGTCAATATCTGTCTTGCGTTCCTATTTCCAAATGGAGCTGTAGTTCAGAGCCTACACATACTACTTGGTAACCTTTTCCTTAAAATCATTTTCTTCCTCGATTTTTTTTTTCTTTCTTGCTGATGCTTTTCTATAACATTTCATATCACATACTAATCAACAAGAGTATTCAAGACCGAGTCATCTTTCCTCTAGAAGAAAAGAAAATTAAGTTTATAAACATTTCTTCTACCTCATAGGTTTTGTTGTTTGGTTTATGCTAGAGGTTTTAAAAATAAGACATATCTTATAAAATTGTTAGGATGCCTCCTCCCCATCTCAATTTCATTTTAATTAAACTGAATACCCGCTTGGATTTAATTAGCTATGATAGGCTATTAGATACTAAGAAGATCCATCTTAAAACTAATTAATAATAAGAGGAGTAGTTCACATATCTTATAAATTGCCAGGGAGACTCCTCACTTTCCACTGTGGGATAGTATAAATTTGTCTTTTTTTTTTTTTCTTCTTATCTCACCTTTTTTTTTTTTTTTAATATTTATTCCTAGATCAATTAATTATAAATTAGTTTAAAAGGATATTATTTTGTGTTTGATGTATTATCAAGTAATTCATTATAGTATAGTGGTAAGTATTCTCGTTTGTCATGCGGATGACTCGAGTTTGATCACCAGCAGTGTTGTTCAAATCTCAATGGCTAATCTCAGTTTGCCTAACTATGAGGTAAAAGGGACATTTGGTGCAGGGTAAAGATTTAACATTATAGTATGGTATGGCAGGGTGGTATAAAATACATAAAATCAGTGTTTAGAGTGCAGGTATGACATGTGGGTATATTGAAAGTCAGTGTTTGAGGTGTAGATATAACTGAGGGTGTACTGAAATCAGTGTTTGGGGTTAGACATGATATAGATTTTTTTAGAGATGTTTGATTCTATTTTTTACTTAAAAAACTTATAAATTGATCTCTATGATAAACATAAAGCCAATTACAATCAAAATTGACTCAATAATCCTTTTTAAATAGTTAGACTCAGTAATATTAATACAAGAGACATCAAATGTGTACATCTTTCTAAATTTTAACAAGCTTTTAAGAGAAAAATTGGAAATTTGAAATGTCCAAAACCAAAATAAAATCAACTTTAAAATTTAGGGATAAAAACGATATTTTAAACTATTTTTAAGTGTGAGAAATTCAAACACATGACTTTTTAATTATATTATAAATTTTTTTAATAGAATCATAGTTTAGTTTTTTTAACTTTACCTTTGTCAACATGTAATTTTAACTATTAGGTTTCAAATTTGTCCTTCATTTTTTTTTTTTTTTTTTTTTTGTATATATGATCAAACGAAAAAATATATATCTATCTATTATATTAATTACTTAAAAAGGTAGTGATAAATAAATTTATCTCCATTCATTTAAGCACCAAAATTATAAATGAGCAATTTAAGTTCAATTCTTAATGGAAGTAATTTTACATTTTTTATAGTTAACCCTTTTTCCTTTTAGTAGCCCCAGTTTTCTTGAACTCTTTCCCTTTTTGAACCATAAGAACATCCTTATGTTTTTTAAGGTTCGTTAAGGATGTTCCTTTCTGTCTGAATTAGCATCCCATGCAACTCTTGTAGGTTTGCTTGTCCCTCTTGTATGTAAAAGTTCAAACTGAAGTTTTTAAACCCATCATGCAATGAATTAAGGATAATGTCGATAGACAACTCTTCTGGATAAGAGAGTCCTAGTTTTTCCATATGTTTAAAATCACCAACCATGTTAAACACATGGGGTCCAACTGGTTTTTCCTTCTCCAATCGACATTCGAGGATCTTTTGATTAACCTTGAATTTCTCCAACCTAACATGACGCTGAAACATAGTTTTCAGCTGCTGGATCAGGTTCCATACATGCTAGCATTAGACATGTGACCGGCACTGAATTGTCTAGGATAGTTTGCCTGGCAGTTTTCTCAACCTGCCTAGCTCCTTGTGGGAGGGGTTCAGGAATTGGATTATCAAGAACTGACTCCTTTCCTTCACATCTGAAAACGATTCTCAGATTTCTTTTCCAATCGAGAAAATTTCTTGCATTTAGCTTATTCTTCTCAAGGATTGAACGCAGATTAAAAATTGAGTTGTTGGTGTTGTTACTAGACAGAATATATTCAACAAAAGAATAAATTGCAAAAAATTTATAAATGTTTATCATAGTAGTGCTTAAATTAAAATACTACTAATACTTTATTCAAATTTTAATGTCCCATTTTGAAAAAAGAAATAACCAAGACCCCCTTCCTACTATTAATAAAACGGACTTTGGCCTTGCCTTTTATTAATAATGTTAGAGGTAAGTAAACTCCTTTACCAATTACAACTTTTTGTAATTCTTGATAGATAGGTTAACAACTCTTTGTTAATTCTATCTCATTACTTCAAAACCCAAAACTTTGCCTTTTAATAGTTTTGTTGAGTTAAACTAAACATGAACTTGTAAGATTCATTAAACCTACACTACTATCCTTAGATTAAAAGCAATACCCTGCTTTGGCAGAACCTATTACTAATGATAAAAGGCTTCATAGTTGTTTGTTTGGAAAAGCAATTAAACTCAAACTTATAATTGGGACCCAAGTTCATTATATTGGTTTATTTAGGTGAACACGTCGAACAAATAAAACAGCATAAATAAACTTAAATAAAGCATAAAATTATATAAAAAAAATTATGCAATAATTAACCATGATCATAGTATGACCCTTAAACCTAGGAAACAACTAATCTTCATGAATCTTCTTTGAGCTTCTATGGATCTTCATCCTTGAACTCCTTGAATTCTTCATTTTATTACATAATTTTGGAATTTAAAAATTACAAAAATCTAAATAACTGAAATTTAAATTACAAAAAACTTATCGATACGCAGATCGTAGTACAAAAAAACTTAACGATACACAGATCGTATTTAAAACCACAAAATTCCTAATTGGGCCATACTAATCACCACATACATAATAATATCGAATATTATAAAAGTATTTAAAAATAATAATAATCAATAATTCCATACACCCTTCCTAATCATTAAACTTAACTCATAAGTCAATTTGCAATTAGGAACACTTCATTATATTGATTCAATTAGAAAATTTAATATGGAAATAATCTCCATTATTTATTAATTGGCTAAATTAAAAGTTTTTTTTTTAATTAATTAAAAGCTTACTGGACTGCACTAGATTAGCATCAGGAGGTGGATTTTCCAGATTTTATGGAAACAATTTTCCAAATTTTATGGAAACAAAAAATATTCTAACTTTTAATATTACTCAAAATTACCCAAAATCAGTAACCGAATTTCGAGATTTTAAGGGGAAAATAATACCAATAATCACAAAATCTTATTTTGCTAATTTAATCATAATTTCATAAAATTCATTAACTTCTAATTAATTTTTAGAAAAATAAATAAATAAATTATTATTTGGATTAATTACCGAAAATCAACAAGTTCCCAATTTGATGTTAATTAATTTTAAATTTTATTAACGCTCAGAAAATTAATTAACATTTCGGTGATTAATAGCCAATAATCATCAAATTCTCAATTTGTGATTTAATTTAATTTAGCAAGTTAACCCATAAATTGTTCTGCCTTTGAATCAAAATAATAGAATTGCAGCAAAAACAATAATCATATAATATTATGCAAATTGGCTCTGATACCACTATTGTAAAATATAGATGCAAAAATGGAATTTCAGGAAACAATTTCCTAACATCTATCACTGAATCGCATGCATGATAATTACATAAATTAAATAGGGAGTAAAGAATTACAACCTTTGATGCGTGATCCCATGCAAGAAAGAACGCCGCTGTAAGGAGATATTAGGGGTCCAACTGCAACCCCTCCAATTAGTCCACCAGCAAAAGAACGATCCACGTATGCTAGTACGGAAGATGGTGAACTGTTTCACTCTCTTACTTTTATGTTTAGTTCAGTCCATTGATGTTATGTGTGACCTCTTAGGAATTAGATACTTTAGTTGTCAGTTCAATCTAATTAGTCTAACTATAATAATTATTCTCTAGCAAGTAATTATTAATTACTAAAATACGCTAATTATTATCTCCATAATAATTCTTATTTATATTTAGTAATTGCTGGGATTTGTCTTAGGACGTGATTCCTTCACATGATCCCACCAAAATAAAAGCGAAAAAGCCCTAACACTCCTTCCCTGAGAACTCCTAAAGCTCAAAATCACCTGCTTTCCTTTATCCACTAGCTCCATCCACAGACGCAGCAGCAAGAACCTGGTAACATCACTAAATCTACCCATAAATCTTTTTTATAATGACGACAGAGAACCCATACCACTTAACAAAAACACACTGATTCCACTAGAGAAGAAGGAAGAATCTCCAATAAAACAACAAATAGGAAAAATAAGTAGGGATTAAAAGGCACCACTTCTAAAATTGACTCAGTCAAAATAAGAAAAGACCTAGTTTGAACCGTAGATTGGACCAAAATGACTGGACTGAATTGACCCGACCCAACCCAAACCCTACCGAATAAATCGAAGGTTTGGTTCGAGATGAATCAAACCAGATCGGTTAGACCGGCGATCTGATTCCAACTCGACCCCAAACGACCCCGCCGCATGTCCCACTTACCTGACAATTTGGCCTCTGCATGAAGGACACCCATCACCTCCTCGAGCCGCACATTTGTCTGTCTAGCCCAGCCATTTGTCAACATCACAGGCCATTTCAGAACCTTCCCACACGCCATCCCCTCGCCAGAGTTTTCATCTGAGTTCGAACAGATTCTGACCACATTCTTCCAACAGCTAAACCGACCCAAAAAGCATCTTCCTCTCCGTCAACCTGAATGCTTCCACCTTTACCCCGATCAAAGAGGGGGTTTTTTCCCTTGCCTACACCTTCCTACCTTTCAATCCCCCTCCGTTTTCCATTAGTCATTCGCCTACCATCCAAATCCCCCATCGAATCTGCTTCCTTGATTTCGCCAACTTGTCATCATAGAGACTTCAACGCCGCCATCTTCTCTCCAGCCTGCCACTCAGTTCATTTCGTTGAAGCCCAAGCGGTTGCCCTTTGCAAGCCACATGCACAAGCCCCACGAAACTTCGCTTCCTTGGGACAAACTGAAACACTCCTGGTAGCGATCTCCTTTCTTCGAAGCTGAGCGTAAGAGAGAGCTTCATTAAGAGCCCTATAATGAACCCTCTAACTACCCACAACACGAAAACCAACTCTAACCCAATTCTAAAGGTCGAACCCTTCCCGATCTGAGGATAAAATCCTCCCAAATCTGAGGTAAAAACTCCCTTAATGTGAAGAGGCACCTCCTCGATCCCTTCAATGGAGACTGAGCTTCTCTCTCTAAAAAAATTTCTTTTAAGTTAGCCAAGCTTAGTTTTTTTTGTAAAATTGTACTTGAGGTGTAGTGTAGAGAAACCCCCTAAATAAAATTATTACTCTTAATAGACGAAAATTTGATAATCCACAAAATACTGAGAACTAAATAAGCCATAAGGGAAGGTCTTAAGCAGATGATTGAGGCTAAGATTTTGTGGCTTTTCCCTATTATTGTGGAGTCCGATGCTTTAGTTGTTGTTAAGTCAATTCATGATGTCTCTTTTGATTGCTCTGAATTCAACAATGTTCTTGTTGATATTAATAGATTTAGTTCCTCGTTGGAGGTTATTAGTTTCTTTCATTGTGGTAAAGATTGTAATAGAGCAGCTGATATGCTTGCCAAGCAAACTTGTATGGACTCGTGTAGGTGGAACTATCTCTCCTCTTCTGTGGAGGAGTCTGTTGGTTTTTGGAGGGGTCTCTCCCTCCTTTTGTGGTCTCTATCGTGGAGGATGATTGTATTATTTTAGTGGTTGGTGGTTGAATGATATGTGGTTTAAAAAAAAAAAAAAAAACTAAATAAGCCATAATGGGCAATTCATTCATACTAACATTTGACTGTCCTTTTTTTCAAAAATAATAATAATACTAATAAAAATAATAATAATCCAATGGGATTTTATTTGTTGGCCCTATCGTTAATTCCAATGAACAAGTTTTAAGGGCTGTGGGGCTAAACCAAAATACCCAAAAATTTCACATGTTATTCCAAATCGCATACAGGGTGGGGTTCGTCTATAGCACCTCAGCTCAAGGGCTTATTCTCTCGATAATAATGTAAATCAAACCAATTAATTTAAAAAATAATTAAAAAATAATAATTGTTGTAAGTGGTTAAAAGCCACGCACTCTAACAGTTGAGCTATAACGACCTTTCAATTTTATAGAAAAATTAACTTCTAAGTAAACATTTAGGGTAAGCTTGGATGGTGAAAGATGAGTACAAGGTAAAAATAGAGTGGTTACATAAAACTTATTTCGATAAGAATGTTTGAATGAGGTTGTAGAAAAACTATATTTAAATAAGAGTTTTTTACACGAAAAATCATATTTAAATAAGGTTGCATATAAAAAAAGTTGTAGAAAAAAAAGTTCTTTTGAGGAGTTAAAGAAAAAATTGTTTATAAAAGCTTCTTTGCAAGAGGGGTCAGAGAGAAGTTGAAATTATATGGAGTTGAAGAAAGATTTTTCTACCCGATAAATCCTACTCCTCCCTTCTTCTTATAAGTACAAATTGGGGGAAGGAGACCAACAAACCCTCACAACTGTTCTCAAATAATATGATAGTCAAATACCAATTTTCGGATTCGAACTCGTGATCATGGAATTCAAATGGATTAATACCAAATACAATAACTAACTGCGCCACCGACCCAAGTAAATCTTGCTCCCAAATAATACTCCACCCCTTAACTTTCCCTTATCTATGTATCCCTTAGAACTATACTATTTAATTTTGTAAAAAAATTAAAACTTATTTGTTTTCTACATTTCTTGTGACACTCGCCTCTAAAATGTTGTTGAACTAACTTAATGGGCAGTGGCGCAGTGGAGTCATTATTTGGTTGTAAACCAGTTCAACACCAACGTCACAAGTTTGATCCAGAGAATCGGTTTTTATCCCCTTCCCCTGATATGTACTAAAAAAAATAAAAATAATGTTGTTGAACTATTTTTATTTTTTTAATTAAAAATAGGCTGGTTTGAAAGTATACAGCAAAACTAAAAACCACACCAATTAGATTGTTGTTTTTTTGAAAAATATTTAAATTTAAAGGTATTGAAATTTAAAGTTTTTATTTTTTTAAAAGAATATATCTAATAAATTTATGTAATTTAAAAAGTATACATAAATTTATGATCTCGTTTGGTTCGCTATGTTGGAATAGGTTCGTTCAGAATCTTATTCCAAAATGCAAATCTTCACAACAATACAATCAACCAAACATTGTATTAAAATTCACATTCCAAACCCTCTCCAAATTTCAAAATGAGGATTATTTTACAAATTTATCGGTCCCATCTTTTTTTTAATTTTTCTTATTCTCTCGCTCCTTTTTTTTCAATGATTAAATTATATTTAATATTATTATTATTCAATAATAATAATATAAATTAGATTAATATGAAATTGAGAACCTTTTATAGAATTTAATTAATTGAATTATAATATAGAGTTTTTTCAAATATTGACTATTATAACAATTTGTTTTTGAGATAACTATTATAACAAAAAAATTTATTATTATTATAATACTAATTATTATAATAAAAAATATATTATTATATGATATAATCATTATAAAAGAAAATTATTATTATTATTAAAATTATTAATATAAATGTATAATTTCAAATCTTTAATATGTCTTAATTTAGAGAGACACTTATTGCATTGCATAAAAGTTTATAAAAGATTATAATTAAGATTTAAATATAGGAAACTAAAGCCAACGAGAACAGTAACTTATCTCCTTCAAAAAAAATAATAAATAGTAACTTAGAGACTCTAGTGTACACTCATGACTAAAAGATCATGGATTCAAATCCTCCTCCCCATTGTTGTAATTAAAAAAAAAAAATAGCAAATCGAACACTATAAAACATACAAATAAGAGTATGTGGTATAATCAAATTTTTTTTAAATTATTATATCCTTATTATAATATCATATAACTTGTTTTAAAGTTTTATTAATTTAATATTATTTTTAAATTTTATTGATGTAATATTATTTATATTAGTGTAATATTTTTTAAAACTTTATAATAATATACTTATAATAAAAATAATTCACATAATAAATAATAAAATAAAAGAGATGATCATAGAGGTAATATTATTTTAACTTTATATAAAAATAGTAAACATAATACTAATAATAAAATATAATATTATTTTTAAATAATAACCTAATTATTATCGTAACTTATTTCATTATTATTATTATTATTATTATACAATAAGAGTTTAAAATTTATATTTTGTATTATTTATTAATATTATTATTATCAATATTATTTTATACAATGATAAAAAAACAGTACAAATTTTTCTTTTTTTTTTAATTATCATAAATTTAAAATTGAAAAATATTAAGAATTAAATAATAAATATAAATAAAAGTTTTATAATAATAATTTTTAATTACAGAAATTGTCCAATATTATTTTAAATATTTGATTGTGATTTCATTTCAAAGTAGAAATACAACTAACCAAATAAGAAATAGATAGAAATAGGGAATAGAACTATTATAAAGTGAAAGATTTGAGAAATTAGGATTATAGTATTGAATTGTGGATAATCTAAATTCCAAACAAGCTAACCAAATTTATAAACTAAATTAAAAAAAAAATTAACCAACAAATTACCAGTTAATAATAATTGGAGGTGAGGTCTGTAATAATTTGGGTTGGAGGTGAGCGGTGGGCGGCGAGCGTAGGTTTGGAAATTTTGAATTTGGTAATGGTTCAGTGTTGGTCGGCTTTCGCAGACAGAGAGTGATGTTTGGTTGAAGAAGAGAGGATCCCCCTCAATTTCACGCTTCATTTGAAACATCAAATCGCCCTTTAATTTCTTTTTATTACTATTTTACTTTTTACATTTTTTAAATTCTTTGGTCTTTTTTGATTCGTCTCCATTTGGTTAGTCATAGCCCACCTTTTTGGCCCGCTTGGCTATCGTTTCAGAAAAAAAAAACATGATGGGACTTGAGAACTTTTTTACTACACTACAAATTAAACCACCATCTCCCTTTTTCTTTTTCCTTACAAATTTGGCACTTTTATCACGTCACATTTTCTTAACTATTTACGGGATTTTTTTTTTTTTTTTTTTTTAAATTGACTAATTAAAATTTTCATTTTCACTTTCAACTTCCGCAAAATTTCAGATCCAAAAACCCCAAAATGATTTCCGTTCCAATTCCCACCAAAAATCCTAAACATTCCCTTCTCCTCAACCACTCTAAATCTCAATTTCAATCTGAATCCTTCGCTGCCTTCAATAGAGTTTGTGGCCGTTCGTGTCACATTTTCTTAAATCTTAAACCACCATAATGATTATAAAAGAAATAAAATAAAGAGTAATTAATGGGTAGAATGAAAAGTGAATTCGAGAAGAATAAAAAATAGATAAAAGAGAATGAATATTTATTATAAGCCGAATGTGAGTGAAAAAATGAATCTCTAGCTATAATTATTTTCATCCAAACATCTCTCAATTTTATTTGGATTTGAAAATAATGATTTTATAATAGATAACCAAATTGTAGGTGTGATTTGGAAAATGTGGAATATGAAGAAGGGTGGTTGAGTTTTGTGAGTAAAGTGAGCTGGTTTTTGTAAGTAATAAATTAATCCCACAAGGAAATGAAAAGAAGCAATATTGAAAATGATGATGTTGATGAGAAAAGAATTGAAAATTGAATGGGAAAGAGAAGAGACGTAACCCATGACTGACAAAAAGGTGGAAAGAGGAAAGGTCGAGTCAGCATCAAAGGCCGTCACCTCGGCCCGCCAAACCCGGACTACAGTCCACCACCCTCTACCCGCCTCCCTCATTCACTCTTTTTTTCTATTCTCCCTCGGTTAAAATAAGTATTTATTAACAAATTCTATAAAAACTACCTCCAAATAAATTTACATACCTATTCAAAATAACTTTTTATTTTTTTTATTAAATATAATTTATAATTTCTAACTACTTATTTTTAATAATTCACGTATAATTTTTAAAATAACTCTTTATTTCTAACCATTCGTTTCTAACCCTCCCAAAATAACTAATGTCTCTAACTACTATCCTAAAAAAATCACATCCAATCATGTTTTTTGTTACCATTTTAAAATTTTTAACTATTCAAAATAATTTTTCAAACTAACTCCTCGCCTAAAATACACCTCCTAAGAATTAATCCATTATATATATATGATTTTTTAATCTCTTTGGCTACTTGACTACAGTATACAAAAAGTTGCCTAATTAACATTTTGATAATTAATTGGTACTTTTTTTTTTTTTTTTTCCAAACATAATTAATTGCTACATAATAAATTTATAAAAGCTTATAAAATTCTAACTTTCTTACATCATTATTATTAATGCTCTTATGAATTCATGACATGATCAGTCATTTCCCATCCCTTTCTTTCCCCTATTTTGTGTCCTGCTTTTCCCCTCCAGTCCGTATCTTTTCCCATATCTTTTACTTTTTTCCTGGTTGATATCAATAAACTAGAAGTTTCATATTTAGGTTAAATATTAAACAATACTTCTAAGCTATATAGATAGTATCAACTATTTTGTTACCTTTGTTTTTATAATGATATCTTAACAAATCATGCACAATAATATGGCTTTGTAACTTCAATATCTATTTTAATTTTTATTAAAGATCAGTAAGTACTAATTAGACATGATAATATAAACATAAATCAAATAATTAAGACGTCTTTCGTAACCATTTTATTTTCTTTTCTTTTCTTTTTGAAATTTAAGCCTACAACATATATTTTATCGTATGTTTTCTTATTTGCATACCTATATCTTACCTATGTTTTGAGTGTATATTTTAAAGCCTCTACCTCTACGGTATTTCTTTGCTAGCTTATACTCGGCCCGTAGAAATAATATAAATGTTGACATATGTTAATTTGTTGTTTCACTTATATGTGCAAGCTTTAAAAACTTGCAAATATATAAGTGAAACAATATTGAAGCATCCCATCATCTATTTGTACTGTTCACTACATAAAATTATATAAGTGGTCAGTCTACAGTGGTAACACATTTACAGAACAACATTATAAATGTTGGGAAAATATTTAACTTAGATCATAAAGTAAAAGTTTGATTTTTTATTAGTCATGCTCGGGTAGAAAGATATAAATTATACTCTGGTTTTTTTTTTTGTGTGCTATAAGAAACTTGTATGGAATAAGACAGTGTACAAAAGAACGAAAAAAAAAATTCAGGAATATTATTGTATAATAGTATTATAGTATTTAATTATGCTTTTCATTCATTTTCCACAAAATGTACCAATCTCAAACATCTTGATGATATATTTTTTTTAATAAATTTCAATAATAATAATAAATGAGAGTTTTCAAAAATCAAACTTGCAAAAGTGTTAAAGTGGGTTTCCACTAAACAATAAGGGCTGTTTGTTTGACATATTTAGGTAGGATTTAGATTAAGAAGTTATATTGAGGAGTTATAGTGAATAGTTAAAAAGTGAGAGTTGTAGCCAAAAACTCGTTTAGATGTAGTTTTTGTATAGAGAAGTTAGAGTCAAAACCTTGTTTGGATGTAGATTTAAAATGAGTAGTTATTTTTAGTAGTTAAAAAAGATATGATTAAAAATGAATGATTAAAAATGAGTTATTTTGATTGATTTGAAAGGAATGATTAAAAATGAGTGGTTAGAAATGATTGAGTAGTTATAAATAAATGATTAAAAATGAATAAATAGAAATGAGAGTTATTTTGAAATGTAAAATTAAAAAAGAATTAATAAAAACTCGTTTGGATGTAAATTTTTCAAGGAGAAATTAATAAATCTTAAAATAAAATCCTAACTAAATATGTCAAACAAACCGTCCCTAACATCATTAGTTGATTTTATTTTGTTTTTTGTTTTTGGAGGAGGGTTGATTTTTGGTTGCATTGTTTGTTGGAAGAAAGGAAAGGGAAAAAAGGTGGGAGAGGAGAGGTGGAAGCGCTGAAAGCAAGCTGCTTAAATAAAACCTCTCTCTGTACAGAGCATTAAATGGGAAGCAACACCCACTTTTTCTCTGCAGCTCTGATTTTGAGCAGTTTGGATGTGTCTCAATCGTCCTTTCTGGCTCTATATATATTATAACAGTGACTATTCAAAACCTATTGCTGCTTTGGCTCTGCCCTCACTGCAACAACACCCACTCTTCCTCTCTTCTCTTCCCCCTTCACAATCTTCCTTCTTTTTTCTAACTCATTTGCTTCTCTTTCCTTACAAGGTTCCTCTCTCTTTTCCCTTCTCCATGCCTTTACTTCTGTTTTTCTTCTCTTCATTCATTCTGTTGTGTTTTTGTTGAGTTTTCTTCTATCAAGGCCAGTTTTTGGAGTAATCTTCTAATGGGTTTTCTTTTGTGAGCCTTTTAAAGGTGTTTTTGTTATTTTCTTCCTTTTTGGTACCTCTCTACTTGTGTGTAATCATTACTGCCTTGTGGATGCTTTTTCTCTTCCTTTTGTCCTCTGTTTTAGTTATTGGCAATTACCAGCATTGTTTGTTTCTTCTTATGAATTCTTTCTGTTTTTATGGCTGCTTATGTGTTGCTTGGTTGAGGTTCTTGATGGCACAGTTGTCGAGCATCATCTCTTGTCTGAATTCTTGTATGAATATAATAGGCATAGCAGCCTTTCTTGCTGATTGTTGTTAATTTATCAGTTTCCTTCCTTAATTTTGTCCTCCTCTTATGATAATTTCTTTTTTGTCATATCTTGAAATCTTTTCAGAGATGTTATGGAGTACAAGGCTTTGGAAAATTTGTAAATCATGCACAATTATTGTTTGGTCCATGGAGGCTTGAATTCAGCAGAGTGAGTGCAGAGATGCTTATAAATTGTTGAGGAATAGAACAGAAATCTTAGGTCTATTGAATTTAACATAATCTAATGGCCACTTCCAATGGAGGCTCTCTTCAAGCTGATTCATCCACTCCACCACCATCTCTTCCTCCATGGCTTTCGAACTCCAACAGTAACTCTTCGCTCCGACCGCCTTCCCCGTCCGTCACCTTAACACTCTCTTCCCCCACAGTTCCACCCTACTCTCCCATCCCCTGGCTGCAGCAGCCAGAAAGAATCCCAGATAACATGCCTCATATGTTAGGCAATTTAGCACCTCAAATGACAATGCCATCATGCGGTGGAGGCCTATTTGCTTCCGAGCTCGTTGAGTGCTGCCGGGAGCTCGACGAGGGCCACCGTGCTTGGGCAGCGCACAAGAAGGAAACGACGTGGAGGTTAAGGAGACAGGAGTTGCAATTGGAGGCGGAGAAGGGGTTCCGAATTCGGCAAAGGATGGAGGAGGTTGAAGGAAAAGTGAAGGCTCTTAGAGAAGAAGAGAAGATGGCTTTGGAGAAGATTGAAGCTGAGTATAAGGAACAATTGGCAGGGTTGAGAAAAGATGCAGAGGCTAAAGAACAAAAATTGGCTGAGCAATGGGCTGCAAAACACTTGAGCCTGACTAAGTTTCTTGAGCATATGGGTTGCAGAACTAGAATTGGTGACTCCAGTGGGAGGTGAGAAACCAAAAGTTTTGCAATTGGCTTTGAATTTCTTTATGGGAAATCCTTCCTTCTCACTTACTCTTTTATATTTGTACTTCCAGTTTGTGTATCTATTGACATCTGAAATTATGCATCAATGTCCTATATTTGCTTTGTATTGATACCCTTACAATGCTTTGTATCGATACCCTTACAAAGAATATGTCAAGTTTTTGATTCTGGCAGTTATGGGCCCGTTTAATAACGTTCTCGTTTCCTGTTTCTTGTTTCTGTTTCTCTTTTTTTAGAAACAGACTTGTTTGGTAACTGTTCTCGTTTCTCATTCCCAAAATTAATAGAAACGTTTCTAATATTTAGCTTCAAAATGAGAAACTCCAAAGCAAGTTTCTCCTGTTTCTGTTTTCGATTTTTTTGTATGTGTTTCTACAATCTGAATTTTATTCTTATAATTACAAGTCAATAATGTTTAACATTTTGGATTGTGGCATGGTGACAAATGTTGCATTTATGTTTTTGAATTTATTTCTCCAACCATGATTCGATCCTTTTAAATCTTTTACTTTTAGTTTGATTTTTTTTAAAAATAAACTTTTATTATTTATTCCGTTTTTTTAATAACTTTTCATTTGACATTTTTTCAAATATATATTTATATA
>JBBMKA010000018.1:18144271-18177911 GCA_037833695.1 Sechiopsis laciniata | reverse complement strand
TCATCGATAGAAATTTATCGAAAGAATTGATGGCATGTTAGTTTCATTGTTTTGTGGTAATTCAATTCAATACAATCGTTACGAGTTCGATCTTGAAAATCGGTATTTGGCTCTCATTTAGTTGAAAGTAGTAGTGCCTCTTAAAATGAGAAATTTGAAATTCATGGAAAACGAAGAGAAAACAAGATAAGACACGACAATATTTACAATCATCTACTAAAAAAACATACGCAACCACTATAGGTGGCTTAATTGTCAGGAGTATCTTAAGAAACTGAAAGATTGTAAATTTAATCTATGATGATCATCAATTTATAATGTTTTCCTACGTGTTTTTTTAACATTAAAATGTTATAGAGTTTCTGATCATAAATACATATTTTATATCTGGTTAAATAAAATAAAATTTAAATAAGATGCCAATGGTTAAGATATTATACCTTTATCGTGACCATAAATGTTCAAATCAATCTTATGTTATTGAATTAAAAAAAAGTGTTAGATTGGATAAATTATCAAAGAGCGTTCATGTCTTCCAACAATTAAGTGGCATCCAAGTTTGAATAGGTTACAATTTTATACTCAAAACATTGAAGGAAAAAAAGACACTATTAAAATAAAAACTAACTTGAATGAAAGAGTTCACACGATTTTTAGCAAAGTCTTACCAATTATAGATGAGGCAACATTTTTAATATGCATATAATAAGCTTTTTTTAGGAAATGTATTAGCCAAAAAAAAAAAAAAGAGTAATAACAAATGTGATTGATGAGTTAGAATGTTGTTAGTTCAAATTCCTCTACTCTTCAAAGATGGTTGAATAAGATTTTGGATGAGAAATTAATTTGAAAAATTGTTTTTGGCAGTTAACAATTGAGAATTGTAGCAAAAAAATCGTTTGGATGTAGTTCTTTTAAAAGAGTTCGAGACAATAACTTGTTTGGACATAAATTTAAAATAAGTAATTATTTTAAGTAATTAAAAAAAAGAATGATTATAAATGAAGGGTTAAAAATAAATTATTTCGAGAAGTTAAAAATAAATGATTAGAAATAAATAATTATTTTGAACCGTAATAAATAAATAATTAAAAATAAAGAATTATTGTGAGTAATAAAAATAACGAATTAATTTAAATAATTATAAAAAACGATGTAATTTTTTGACAAATAGTTACTAACTACCGATTTTAAATCAATTATAAATTCAAGAACAAACAACCGCTCTAATGATTGTGGAACTAAAATTTTTTTTTTTACATATTTATCCTCTATTTAAATTTGAAGGAAAATAAAAGAAAAGAGAAAAATTAGGGTGGCCCAGGCAGGTGCAGATGTGAAATGGGCCTGGGCTGTTACGAACGAGAACATTTTAAAACATTTCACCGACTCTGACAAAATATAAACTTTATTATTATTATAAATAAATAAAAGAAATAAAGCACCATAGCTACGCAACCGAAGAAGATACGATCAACCACTCTTCTTTTTCGAAGGGTTTCTGCATTTTCTACCGTAATTTCGACGAGTTTGGTCCCAATTTTTTACAGATTACTTCACTTTCTCGATGAACTTTATGTGGATGATGTTTGATTTTCTCAACGCTGATCGAGATTCTGCAATTTGGTGAACCAACCAATGTTGGCGAAGGAAGATAACAACAATCTCCACTGCTGAAATTCACTGTTCGAGGATTCTTGGATGATCGAAAGGAAAGGAATTGGAGGATCGAATTTTAGGGTTTTGGAATTCTCGTCGAGTGGTTGTTGGCTGAAGGTGAAACCTGGGGAGAGCAGCCTCTCGGCTACGGCGCTGTTTCTGTTGCGCTGACTGGCTGGTGCCGTCTTGGCGCTCCCGGAGAATGGACGATATGGAAATTGGTTCCCCGTCTGAATCTGCGCCGCTTAAGCCTCGTGATCGAATTGTGCGGGTATGCGATTCTGTTTTCTGTTTGTGCATTTCGCATTCGGTGTTCGTTTAGATAGGGATTTCTTTCTTTTTAATTCATTGTGCTTTGAGTTTGCGTTTGCCCATCCTGCAAGCAATTACTGTTGGTCTTCTTGTTTGTTGAAATGGGTGTTTTTGTATTTAGTTTGTAAATGCGTGTATCATAAATTGGAGTTTCTGTTTAATTTTGACTTGGAAATGAGATAGGGTTTGGACTCCGGTTAGTGCCTAATTCTGAGTTCTTTGTTTTTCAGCGGCTTGCTTCGATTGGAGTTCCTGATGAGCTATTGGATCAACTTCAACCTGGTTTAGTTTCTTTTGTCAAGGAGAATATGTTTCGAATACCGGAGCTGGTATCTGTAATTTTGCCTTCTGATGCTGAAGTGGTTGAAGCTATACGAGAAGCTAAAGCAGCGTCCAAAAAATCTGTGATAACCATGAAAAATCAATTTCGCGAAAGCATGATGTGGTTACAGTGGTTGATGTTTGAAGGTGAACCAGCTTTTGCTCTGAAGAATCTGTCGAATATGAGTGTTGGCCAGCGTGGTGTATGTGGTGCTGTTTGGGGAAATAATGATATAGCTTATAGGTGCCGAACTTGTGAACACGACCCAACTTGTGCAATTTGTGTCCCTTGCTTTCAGAATGGGAATCACAAGGACCATGATTACTCCATAATTTACACAGGTGGTGGTTGTTGTGATTGTGGCGATGTGACAGCATGGAAGCGGGAGGGGTTTTGCTCAAAGCATAAAGGTGCAGAACAGATACAACCACTTCCGAAGGAATTTGTCAGTTCTGTAGGGCCTATTCTTGATGCACTCTTCACTTCTTGGAAAACAAAACTATTATCTGCAGAAGATATTAGTGTGGAGGACCCTAAATTGAGTGACCGTGTTACCGAGCATAAAAAGGTTGCAAATGAGTTAACGTTTGCTGTGGTGGAGATGCTTTTGGACTTCTGCAAGTTCAGTGAAAGCTTACTCAGCTTTGTTTCAAAGAGGGTGATTTCTTCATCTGGCTTATTGGACGTTTTGGTGAGGCTGGAGAGGCTGTTAACTGACAACGTGGTGAAGAAAGTCCACGAGTTACTTCTTAAATTGCTAGGAGAACCTATTTTTAAATATGAATTTGCAAAAGTTTTTTTGAATTACTATCCTACTGTTATCAGTGAAGCAATACATGAGAACACCGATCAAGTTCTTAAAAAGTATCCACTATTGTCAACTTTCTCAGTGCAAATATTCACTGTTCCAACACTTACTCCTCGTTTGGTAGAGGAAATGAACTTATTGTCCATCCTCTTGGGATGTTTAGAAGATATTTTCATTTCTTGTGTAAGTAAAGATGGTCGCTTGCAGGTAAAACATTTTCACTGATTTTTTTGTTCTACATTCATATAATTGTCATTAAAGAATTTTTGCATGAAAGCAATGTTATTGCATTCGGAAAAGATATAGACGTGGAGAATGCATTCCATACCCAAATGTTGTACTTTGTTGTTGTATAAATGGGGGAGATTCCCCACGTATGAAACAATGTTACTGCTTATGTAGAACAAAAAGGCTTTAAATACATATGAAATAAATTGTCGTGAGTAATAACATTCTATAGTTTTCTTTCTGGTGCAATGACTTATTCTAAAATTTGGTATACCATATTTGATGCACTGTTTTATGTTTTTTTAGATAAATATACAAATTGGTCCATAATCTTTTAGGTAGTTTGTAAATTTATTATTAATTTTGTTTGTGAGTTTTCTTATAACCAAATATAGTACGTGTAGATGGTTGTTTGATTAGATTAGTCGAGATGTGAGATAAGTAGTAGACCAATGTGTAATGTGCACTTCATGTAAATTCACATGACATTTGTGATGTTTTGATTAATTTCATTGAAAAATATCCCTCTGAAGACTTCATATGTTAATAATAATAATAACTTTCAACTAGTACTCTTTTTGGTATGGTTCTGCTAATTTGCATTCTTATATTTTGTCTTTTACCGTTTATAGGTTATAAAGTGGAGTAATTTGTACGAAACCACCATTCGTGTAGTTGAAGATGTTAGATTTGTCATGAGTCATGCCGTAGTGCCCAGATATGTTATCTATGAGCAGCAAGATATTCTAAGAACTTGGTTGAGACTGCTGACTTTTGTTCAAGGAATGGATCCTCAGAAGAGAGAAACAGGCCTCCATATAGAAGAAGAAAATGAAAATGTCCATTTACCATTTGGTTTAGATCATTCCGTTGCCAACATTCACTCTTTATTGGTGAATGAAGCATTCTCTGCTGCCAGTAGTAGTAGTAGTAGTAGTGAAGACATAGCTGATGCAATGTCTTTCCAAATGTACAAACAGAATCCAGATGACATAGATAGCGTTAGACTTGCTAAAGTAGGACGCCTATCACAGGAAAATGCTACATGTAATGTATTGGGAAAGAGTACTTCATCCACTTCGGCGTCAAAACCTGATGATGAATTTTCAGATAAAATTTCGTCAACTATTATCTGGCTGACTTATGAGTGCTTGAAGATTATTGATAGTTGGCTGGGAACTGAAGATACATCTGGAGGCATTCCAAACATGCGTGATGAGAACATTAGCATGACCCCTAGTTGCAAGCTTTATTCATTAAGAAGATCCTCTACTATGGAACGAAAAAAAATGCCATCTAAGACGGGGAAGGGTAAATTTTTTTTTGAGAAGCTTGCTAGAAGAAGCAAAGACCATAATAGGCAATATATCTCACGTATGCATAGTGGCCTTCAAATGAGTATTGAGAATGAGCATGGTATAAATCTTGGAGAAAATGACCAATTGTTGGATGTGACCAATGATACAGTAACTGTTGAGGACTATGCCATGGAGATTGATTCACTAGATTATTTAAGCTTGCCTGCTTGGCGAAAGATAATTTATGATGTTAGTTCGCAGGACATATCCATTCACATCCCATTACATCGACTGCTTTCCTTGCTTTTACAGAAGGCATTGAGAAGCTGTTTTAGTGAATCTGTGGTGCCAAGTGCAACAGGTGCTAGTTCCTCAAATTTGTCACCTGAATTTGTGGACTTCTTCAAAAGTGTTCTTACAGACTGTCATCCATATGGTTTTTCTTCATTTGTTATGGAGCATCCTCTGCGCATTAAAGTTTTTTGTGCTGAGGTTAATGCTGGAGCGTGGCGGAGGAATGGAGATGCAGCCCTATTATCTTGTGAGTTGTATCGATCAATCCGCTGGTAAGTTAACTTTTGGGGAACGAAGGACTTATGTTATATCTCTGCTGGTAAGCTATTAAACTTGCTGCTATGTTCATGGCTTTGTAACAGGTCAGAACAATGTCTGGAGCTTGATCTCTTTCTGTTGCAGTGCTGTGCGGCAATGGCTCCACCTGATCTTTATGTCAGTAGAATCTTAGAGCGCTTCCGGCTGTCGGACTTTCTTTCCCTAAAACTTGAACGCCCTAGTGAGTATGTACTCATATATTACTTTGTCTAGGAATTTTATTGTTCTTCTAAAATACGCAACTTAAATCCTTGCTTAATGTGGTTGTGAATTTCTCATACACCACGTATAATAATAATACATTTTTAAAGAAACCAAAACTTCCATTGAATCAGCAAAAAGTTACCGTAAGTAACACAGACGAATTCAAAAGAAACCTTAGAATCTTTAAGGATACAGGAAAAGAAAGTCTACTTCCCCTGAAAAAAAAACAGTATGCATGTGAAATAAATATATATAACGGTTCGGAGTGAACTTGCAATCGTGTTTAACTACATATACTTACAATTATCTCATTCAGAAATTATTGTTTTGTTTGTTAAATTTTCTATAAAATATAAAATGGTCGTTCTTCAGGTACGAGCCTATTTTAGTGCAAGAGATGCTCACATTAATCGTACAAGTAGTTCATGAAAGGAGATTTTGTGGACTTACTGTAGCTGAAAGCTTGAAGAGAGAGTTGATTTACAAGTTAGCAATTGGAGATGCTACTCATAGTCAACTGGTGAAAGCACTTCCTCGTGATCTTTCCAAGTGTCATCAGCTACAGGAAATTTTAGATACGATTGCTGTGTATTCCAATCCCTCTGGATTTAATCAGGTTATGCCCTTCACCAGTTTGGGATCTCTGTTAACATACTTATTTTTGTTCATTATTATTTCTTAAGATAAAAATTTGTTTCAGGGGAAGTATTCCTTACATTGGAAATGTTGGAAAGAATTGGACCTGTACCACCCGCGTTGGAGTTTACGGGATTTGCAGATTGCTGAAGAACGATATTTGAGGTCATGTGGTGTCTCTGCCTTGACCTCACAGCTACCTAAATGGACTAAAATCTATCCTCCTTTTAGAGGACTGACTAGAATAGCTACTTGTAAAACGGTCCTTCAAATTGTTCGTGCTGTGCTATTTTATTCTGTTTTTACTGAGAAATCATCCAATTCACGTGCCCCGGATAGTGTCCTGTTAAGTGCACTGCACTTGTTAGCTTTGGCACTGGACATTTGCTTTATGCAAAAGGAATCAAATGATCAGTCATTTTATGCTCGAGATTCCATTCCATTGCTTCTTTTTGCGGATGAAGAAGTTGATGAGGGTTTGGCATATGGTTTTGGCAGACAAAGCTTGTTATCTCTTCTTATTTTATTAATGAAAATGCACAAGAAGGAAGTTCAAGAAAATTTATTAGAGGCTGGAAGTTGCAACCTTTCCTCTCTGGTTGAAAGCTTGTTGAAGAAATTTTCAGAGATTGATTCTCATTGCATGGGCAAAGTCCAGCAACTTGCGCCAGAAATTCTTGGTTACTTGACTCAATCTGTGCCTAGTAGTAATACTAATAGCCCAAGTGGAACTTCTGACAGTGAGAAGCGGAAGGCCAAGGCTCGAGAGAGACAGGCTGCTGTATTGGTAAGATGCCTTCTTCTTTTTTATTTTTTTGTTGTTGTTTATTTCTATTATTTTCTTCCAAGGAAAAATATTGCTTTCTATTTGATAGACCATTCTCTGCTATTTGGAATGCATTCTTATCGTTCGGGTCTTGTAAGGGTTAAGTTCAAGGTCCTTCATATATCACAGATTCATTTTATTTTTATTGTCTAAAGGCCTCATCTACGTTGCTGACTTCTGCTTCATTTTCACACTGGGATGTTGCTTCATTTTCACACTGGGATGTTGTTAATTCCACTTCTGCTATTAAATGAACTTTGTTTGAATTACTTACTTGGGTGGTTGTTGTCTTCAGGAAAAAATGAGAGCTGAGCAATCTAAATTTTTGGCAAGTGTTGATGATTCTATGGATGATGACAATACAGAATTTGGTCAGGAATTTGAGAAGCCCAATGTCAATAACAGTGCAGAACAGTCTGAAACTGTTTGCTCGCTTTGCCATGATTCTAGTTCCAGTGTTCCTATTTCTTTTCTGATTCTTTTGCAGGTATGTGATTAACTGTTTTTCATTTCTGTTACTCATGTAATTTCCCCATTTCGGTTGCTTCTGTATAATTTCATTCATCCACTATAAATTTCAGATTCTAATTTTAGAATTTATATCTTTCTTAAACAAGAAATCGAAGCTTGTGAGTTTAATTGATCGAGGTCCTGTATCATGGGATCAACCTTACTGGAGAGATGAACATGCCTCAACAATGTCAAAAAGGAGGGACCATGATCAATCAGGATTAAGCACCTCCTCTGCAGGGTCAGGAGTGATTTCCTCTCCGCAGTTAGCAGAGCTCATTCAGAATGCAGTAAGAGAATATGCCAATCATGGGCTACCTGGGGAAGTTGGCGCTTTTCTTGATTTTGTCAAGTCTCATTTTCCTCCTTTACGAAATATTCAAGCGCCTGGTACATCAAATGTTAGAGGAGAAAAGATTATATTCAGCTTTGATACGGTGGAAGAAGATATTTATTTATCTGTTCAAAAAGATGTGCATGATACTCTACATTTTAAATCAAATGAGGATGAAAAAAATTCTGAAGTTGCAAGTGGAGAAGATTCGAAGTCTGTGCTGCATGTAAAATATATTGCTGCTCTATCAAGAGAGTTGGCAGAAAATCATTCAACTTCTGAAAGTGCTCATACCGTTCCCATGCCTGTAGAATCTTTGCAGCCTACCACATTTAATGAAATTAGTCCTACAGATTGTGATGGAATTTATCTTTCTTCTTGTGGGCATGCTGTGCATCAAGGATGTCTTGATCGATACTTATCTTCATTGAAGGAAAGGTATCCTTTCATTATTAATTCATTTTTGCTTATAACAGATGTTTTGTTTGATTGAGTATCTTTTATTACAGTTTATGGATTTATAAAATCAATTTATTTGTCTGTGACTAACCTGACATAAATACTATATAATTTTATATTTCTTAATTCTTTAGTTACTCTATCCCAGCATTTGTGTGGCAATTTTTTAATTCCCTTCTTGGAAGTGATGGTTAAATTTGACTCTCCAATGGATTGAGAGTTGAATTATCCCTGAAGCACCCTAGGTTGTATAGGATTGTGTTTAGTCATTAACGTAGTAAAAGAAGCTTCTAGCCTTGAGGTACTGATCATTCCTGTACAAGGAGGAGTAGGAGGCTTCATTATTGTAACAGAAAAATAAAGTGTCGTCATCAAATTGGGGACGAGAGAGGAGAAAACTGTCCTATCCTACCGAAAATCCATTCAAAGTCCCACTCTTGATACCTGGAGTAGTGATCCTATTCAAAACATCCACCACCAGAAGGAAGAGGAAGGGAGAAGGAAGAGAAAGTGGGATAAGGGATCCCCTTGGCAAAGACCCCTAGGCCTGAATTCTTTTGGTCGACTTAACATTCATGAGAATTGTACTCACGGATCAAATGCAACTCCAAATCTGCAACCTCCATTTATAATCGAAACCTTTATTGGTCAACTTTGTCCCGAGAATCCCAATCCACATAATCGAAAGCCTTTTCAAAATCATTTTTGAAAAGAACCCCTTTGAGATTTTGCAAGCGTTAATTTTCGATGGCCTTGATGGTGATTAAGGCCCAATAAAAGGTTTATCCACCCTCGATGAAGGCACTTTGGTAGTCGACAATCCTAGAGGGAAGAACATTTCTAAGTCAGTTAGTTAAAAGCTGTCCAGAATTTTATACACCCTAGTCACTGGACATAGGACCTGAAAGGAAATATGTAATTGAGTTTATGTTTTCATATTGGGCTTTTATGCCTTTTGGGTCATATGTTGTAATTAGGTTTTATGAGAGTGCACTATATAAACTCTCTTAAAACCCTAGTCACATTTCATCAACATTTTGTGTTATGCATCTCCAATTAATAAAACAATTCTCCCTTCTGGCAGTGGAATTAGCTAACACACTATTAGTGAATGACGTAAATCATCGTGTTTTGTCTCATGTTCTTTACTTTTTTTTTCTTTGATTGTTGTTCCGTTTTCCATACCGAGGACTTTGTCAGGCTAATACCCTTCCACTGATTTATAATTAGAAATAGGACATTGTAAGTTGTGTGTGCCAGCGCAAGATGTACCTATTTTCTTAGACTGCTTGTCAGTTTTTGGTACATTTTGCTTCTCTCTGTTTCAATATGTTGTAATGCCAAACATTTATTCTTTTATCGTACTCTTCCAGGTTTGCTCGAAGAATTGTATTTGAAGGAGGGCATATTGTAGATCCTGAGCAGGTATAGGAATCCCTCATATAGAATTTCATCTTGCATTTTGTTAGAATAAATAGCCAGAAAATTTAATTTACATAATTGCATAGCGTCATCTTAATCAGAAGTTCAAAACCCCAGCTTAATCCAAAACTTGATTTCTTAATCACATGATCAAAGTAGAGTATCCATTTCAATCAAAACCCAGAAATCGTGCCCCCGAAATTTAATGTTTTCTTTTGTCCAGTCTTTATGTCTCCATTCTAAATACTCTCCTTTGATCATATGTTTATGACAGATCTAGATGCTCCATGAAAGCAGGCATTTACATTGTGTATGCTAATCTTTATTAGCATACACATCTAATGGTTAACGTCATAGGCTTTCTCTTTCCAGAGACAAAATGGGACACTTAATAAGCACTAGGCAACTTCTAATCTTTGGTTTCTGACTGGATGATAGAGTTTAATCACTTGGACTAAGATATAATTCATATGATATTTGGATAACTAGCCTGGTGGTAATCAACCGAACTTCTGTTCACGATTTCTTTTTACTTGACCATCCATCAAAATATTAGTTTTTTTTACACCTCGTGGTTAAAAAAATAATAATTAAAATTGGTTGTATGTAACAGGGAGAATTCCTGTGCCCAGTGTGCAGACGCCTTGCAAATTCCACTTTGCCTGCGTTTCCTAGAGAGTTTCAAAAGATTCGGAGCAACCCGTCGATGAGTAGTTCAATTAGGAATTTGTCATCACATGTTTCAGGCCATCTTGACAAATCAAGTAAAAAAGTAAACTCACTTTATGTTCAGCAAGCAGTAACTCTCCTGCAATCTGCAGCGAAGGCTGTTGGAAAGAATAAAGTTCTTAAAGATATTTCTGTACATAGACACAGGAAAGTGAATCGCAATCTTGAAGCTGTGTCCCTTGTTCTGCCTAAGTTGTACTTTTCTGGGAAACAAGATAAGTTAATAAGTTCCTCTAGGGTTAATCCTTCAATTCTTATGTGGGACACTCTCAAGTATTCCCTCGTATCAATGGAAATTGCTGCTCGTAGTAAGACTGATTTGAATCCCAATATTGGCCTTAATACATTGTATAAGGAGCTTAATACATCGGGTGGTTTTATATTGTCATTATTGCTAAAAGTGATGCAAAGCGTTAATTGTGAGGATTCTCTCCTTTTGCTTCAAAGATTTTGTGGTATCCAAGGGTTTGCAGATTCCATCTGCTCTGGAATTTCCTATGAAAATGCTAGTGACTCGTGTGGACGAGGTACAACTCTGGGGCTTGGAAGCATCTTTATCTTTTTGGGTTATTTTTGGTGCCCCAGTATTGATTTTATCAGTATCAGTTTCACTATGCACACTGGAGATGTGTGCATTTTAAGGCTGGGTTGAATGTATACCTAGAATCATGTCGATTTTTCTAAATATCCATCCGATTTCTGTATGGGACAAGTCCTTTATGTATTAATTCTCGAGGAGATTAAATATGGTGGCTCTTTACCTATCTACATGATGTTTCAATAATTGCCAAGTTTTTCTATATTTATCTTCAACTATTCAACTCATAGTTTTCTGATTGATGGTATTTTTGTTGCAGGTATTCTCCACATCTTGACCAGCCTTCGTGTCGAACTGCCACAGTTTGATATCCAGTTTTTGAACCGAGTATCTAATCCTGTTCTTGCTCATGACTCATTTGCGTCGTTGATGTGGGTACTCTTTTGCCTTCCTTTCCCCTTCTTATCGTGCAAGGAAACCTTGATTTCCTTTGTGCATATCTTCTACCTGGTTACTGTGGCCCAGGTATGTTTGAGTCATTTAAAGTTTCAAGGTTGAGTATGCTTTCCAAATTTATATTTGTAATTTTTAAATAATTATTACAGGCTATAATAACATCTTGCATCAAGTACCAATGCATGGTAGATGGGTTGGGTTCTAGTGATTGCTTGATTGCTGATATTTGCAAAATTATTGGAGAAACTGAATATGTACGACAGTTTTTTGTTTCAAATTACACAGAGCCTTCTTGTGATGTTAAGGATATGATTCGTAGCTTGACTTTCCCTTATCTGCGGAGATGTGCACTACTTTTAAAACTACTAAATTCATCTACACGAATGCCATTTTTTTATGGAGAGACTGCTTTGGAAACATATCTTGCTGGTGATCATATGATTGACAACATGGCGCTGGAACTCAATGAAATAGAGAAGATTGAGAAAATGTTTGAGATCCCTCCATTGGATGTTGTTCTTAAGGATGGAGCATCGCGGTCACTTGTTTCGAAATGGTTTCTTCATTTTAATAAAGAATTTGAACTTCAGAGGTCTAAAAATATAATGCACTGCACACCTGCAGTACCTTTTCAATTAATTCGTTTACCTCAAATTTACCACGATGTATTGCAGAGGTGTGTTCAACTTCTTCAATTTCTCTTGTTTATTTTTTAATTATATTGATCTGTGTCTAATTGAACTTTATGCTTCAACAGATACATAAAAAAGAAATGCCCTGACTGTAAATATGTTATTGAGGATCCCGCATTATGCCTTCTATGTGGTAGATTGTGCTCTCCAAGCTGGAAATCATGTTGCAGGTCTTTTAGTATAAATAATTGTACTTTCAACATTAACTTAGATGGAATGTGGTCTAATATCATCGAACTTGAAGTTTTTAAAGTAGAATTATTTTTTGTCTCAAGGGAAAGTGGATGCCAAGCTCATGCAAATATCTGTGCTGCCGGCACTGGTATATTTTTACTGATTAAGGTGCGTCAAAATTTCCTTTTAACTTTTTATTTTGGGATCCTTTTGTGTACATATATTTTTCCTGACAATGGGATCAACTAAATGCCAACAAGAGCATAGCACTAACTCTAAGGCATGATTTATAATCTAATCTTTTAACCAAAAGGTTATTGGGTTCCTCCACCCACAACGTTGTTGAATTTAAAAAAGGGATAAACTAAATAAGGTTCCTCTTTATTTTGACAGCGGACCACAATTCTACTGCAGAGATCTGCACGTCAGGCTCCTTGGCCATCTCCTTATTTGGATGCTTTTGGTGAAGAGGTAAGCTGCCATTTTCATTAAATGTTCTATCGGTAATATTATTACTCTTCTACTACTCTTTACTTGTTTTGATTTTGTTTCTTTATGATTCAAGAGCATTTTTCTCTGTTGCCTTCTGCTGTAATCTCTAGTTTCCTTTCTTGCTGCAGGATATTGATATGCGTCGAGGGAAACCATTGTATTTGAATGAAGAGCGTTATGCTGCCGTATCATATATGGTGAAAAAACAAACTCTAAAGTATTTTTGCCGCAATAGTAATTTTTCCTTTCCTCTTTTCATCTGACCAAGTTTTTTCTGCCCCGAGTCATTTCATTCAGAATCAAGATCAACTATTAACATTTAACGACATAGCCACCTATCTAGATGTGAGAGACCTAAAATTAACTCCCGAACATGCCCAGTTCTGCGACAGTTGCATTTTTAGTTTTTTTGTTTCTTGGTTTTCTATTACTATTTGTTGTTTACTCTTGTTTAGGGTGGTAGAACAACAAACCTAGTGATTTGTATTTAATAAAAATTAGAATAGAAGCCGTAAAGTTGAGTATTGAATAAAATATTCTTTAATCTTTTTTGTTTGATTATCCATGGTAGATTAAGTTTTTTTTTTTTTAGGTTGCTTGCCATGGCCTTGATCGAAGTTCGAAGGTTCTAGGCCAAACTACAATTGGGTCCTTCTTGACGATTTGATCTGGAGTAATATTTTGGGGCGATTCTTTTGGCCACTACCACTGTTCGGATTTTGAGCTTACCTGTGTTGTAGTTCGTGCTGAATGCCTTGTCTTAGTTTGCCTAACTGAGAAGTATTTGTCGGCTTGGAGAGGCATTGATAGGGATGTCGGATACAGGTATGATGAACATGGAAAAGGCCCATATACATACCTCTGATGCAGAATGAATATCTATTTGAATAGAATTTTAGTTGATCTTGTATAGCTTTTCTCTGGCCTGAAGTAATCAATCACTAATATGTACTTTAATCTTTATTTTGAAAAAAAAAAATTTATATTTTTCGTGAACAAATGTTCTTGTTACCTTTAAAAAAGGTTTTTTCTGGGATCACGGTAGCTTTATGTTAGATACCGTCTCTTTATAAGAAGGGCATATAGGTAATTAGACGGGATCAATTAGATGTAGGGGAACTGTATATATAGGGAAGAGTAACAGGTTGGAGGTAGGCTAGTGTTTTGGCATGTTCTTTGATCTACAAATCTAAGAGGACATGGGCTCCTAAGTGCCATTAATTTAAAGTTATATTGTAATTCTCTTATTCTTCTATCAATATCTCCAATCTCCCGGTTAAAATATATATATATATATATATATAGATAGATAAATAAATAATCGTGATTGTAGGATTGATATCCTAACAAATTGGTATAAGAACAATGATTCTCGGTATGGATTAATCAATGTGTGTGCGGATATAGAAATTTCTCATGGATGATGAAGGTGTGATTGAAGCAATTCAACTTTAGATGGCAAGAGAATGGAGGGAAGGAATTGAGGTTAGTGATTGTCGTAGGCAAGACGACCAGTAACAGATGATGAAAGAACTTTGGGAAGTTGAGGTAGTACAACTCCTGAAATGACTTTAGGAACTACACATTTCAAGAATCGATTGCATGAGTGCAAGACAACGTATTATTTAGAGATAGGAAGAGATTATTAGAAATACGAGAGCATCTAATAATACGTTGGGTGAGGGAGTCATTATGATTCATCAAATCAGAGAGCGAGCAATTATCTCGAAGTCGTTACTCTGTAGTTTGACTGGAGTGAACACTACTAGCCATTGGAGTAGTAACAAAAAAGATCAGAACAATATGGTAATTCTTATTTAGTAAAAGAGATCGTAAAATTGGCAACATCTAAGGAATTTGGGTGTTGAAATCGCTAGTCGAAGTAACCAATGACTCAAAGGAGAGCGTTTTGAAAATAGGCAAAGAGAAGCAAAAAATCAACGTGTTTTCATCAAGCAAAATTGAAAGAGTTGTTACAAGGAAGCATCCCTGAGTAGAATTGTATTCAACGTAGGGACAGACTAGGTAGGTGCAAGCGGAGAGATTACAAGAGGGAATACCTGAGTAAATGTACTGTAGCCAAGAAGTACGAATTGCCTTTGCATCTAAAGAATATCTTGAATTTTGGCATGAAGTAGAAGTTGGCGATTCGTCAAAATTCATGGTGGCAAAAGTTGTAACAAAGATTCGTGTAGATCGGAATAAAATTAAGGTACGATCGCCACATTTTTTAGCACATATGACGGGACATGCTATGAGTTATAAAAAATTTGTGTATGGAAAAACATACTTTATTGGTTGACAAATAGAAAGGATTTAAGGCCAGTAGCAAGTTATTGTCAACTAGTCAGACTGTCGGAATTAAAACAAGAAAAAAAAGGAAGAGGCAACTTCGTAGAGCACGCTTGAGGAGGAAGTCTGATTGACAGTCGTATACTTCAAGATTAACAGAGACTCGAGGAAATTTGAAACAACGGAAGTAGCTGAAACATTGTCATTAGGAGTGGTACGGGCGACCACAAAGTTTTAATAGAAATTAAAAGGAGAGTTTCGAGAAATACAAAATAAAATTGGAGATCTTCATGTTCAATGAAGTTGGAAGCAAGGTGTTTTTTTAGCACTACTTATGAAATCACGAGAATTTAGACTTAGCTTATTGATAATTAAGGGGTCTGATGGATCTTGTCTACTTGGATCGGAAAGTAAATGTAGGGAACAAAAAGTAATATGGGAAAGACCAGACAAGTTTAGTGTGCAACGTTTAATACAGAGGAACTCACCTGCAATTGTTAACAAGATTCTAAATTAATGAGAGAAATCAAGTACAAAAACGGTAAACTTTCACAAGTAAGGGAAATGTGCATGGAAACTCACCTGCCATTGTTAGCAAGGTATCGTTAACTAGTCAGACTGTCGGAATTAAAGCGAGAAAAAAAAAGAAAAGGGAAGAGTTGACTTTGTAGAGCACGGTTGAGGAGGAAGTCTGACCGATAGTCGTATACTTCACGATTAACAGAGACTTAAGGAAATTTAAAACAACGGAAGTAGCTGAAGCATTGTCATTAGGAGTGGTACGGACGACCACAGATTTTCAACAGAAATTAAAGGGGAGTTTCGAGAAATACAAAATAAAATTGGAGATCTTCATCATCAATGAAGTCGGAAGCAAGGTGTTTTTTTAGCGCTGCTTTTGAAATCGCGATGAAAGCATCCAAAATTTGGATTTAGCTTATTGATAATTAAGGGGTTTGATGGATCTTGTCTACTCGGATCGTAAAGTAAATGCAGGGAACGAAAAGTTATTTGGGAAAGACCAGACAAGTTTAGTGTGCAACGTTTAATACAGAGGAACTCACCTGCCATTGTTAACATGATTCTAAATTAATGAGAGAAATCAAGTACAAAAATGGTTAACTTTCACAAGTAAGGGAAATGTGCATGGAAAGTCCAAATGATTATTCTTTACAAGATGGGATCATGGGGTGTCAACAGTTGCATGAGTGACGACTAAAGAGTGAGGAAATATGGGCGAATTTGTTAACATTTAAAATTCTATCAAGAGAAGAATTGTCTAGGAAGAAGGCAATAGTCAGGATGCCAATTATGATACCACTTTGGTTTCGCTGCCAGGCTGGCAGCTTTGATTCACACGGCAGGGCCGATCCCCACAATGAGGGTCCCCACCATCCGGTTGAGAGTACGATCGTAGTTGTTGTGACAAGGACAGTGAACCAACAACCATCCAAATGGATACTAGGGTTATCGTGCACACGTCGAGGAGGAGATCCGTGTGACCAACAAAGGAAGGAATGGCACGCCAATGACAATGTAGATACCTCTATAGCACAACATTAACCTACCTCTAAACATGTATTGGCGTTTTCGATATGAGTTAGACTTGAGCATGTGGGATGAGGAGTGGTTGGTTCCGTGGTAACTCATTGAAGCAGAACGTTGGGAGGAAGTGCTGGATAGAAGGTTGGAGGTTATCACATCCATTGTTTGTGAATTTTGGCAATTATACGAGCAATAAAGATGAATTAAAAAGGAAATGGGAGTTTATACTGGTACATGATGAGCTTAGTGAAAAGGATCAACGTTTGCATGGATTATTGGGTTAGAAATACTTGACGGTAACAGAATTTAGATATTTGCGGGAATTGGAAAGTGTTACCGATGGAAGAGTTTTTGCATTTGGGTCACCTGTGTACGTTGTTGAGTGATAAACAAATGAGGTATGGGTGATAGACAAATGAGGTATGTATTAGATGTCAACTCTCTTGTTTGCCGCATGACAATTGACCGGAAGCGTACACGTCGACCGCATTTCGGGGAGTCCAGTAGTCAGATACAAGGGCAGTCTTCGTAGGCGTTGAAAGCTTGAGAGGCTGGACAAATGTGAATGTTTGTCAACGAAAAGAGGTGTTAGGCTAGGCAGAAACTAATTTAATTTTGTGATGTATTTTTGTTGTACACATTTTGACCTCAAGGTGTCTTAATAGGGTTGGATAATGTTAGGTACTGTCTCTATATAAGGTCAAATAGGTTATTAGACGGGATCGGTTAGTTGTAGGAGAAGTGTATATATAGGGAAGAGAGTAATAGCTCGGAGGTAAGCTAGTATTTTGGTACGTTCTCTTATCTGAGGACACTCTTCTTCTTATTAATACAATCGTGACTGGTTTCTTAGGATTTGATATCCTAACGCTTTACTTGCAAACAGTGAAATGAAGCAAAATAGTGTTTGGTGAATTTCAATTTCAAATAGGTATATTAATACTAAATGATCGAAAAAGCTGGCATCAATCAGCTTTACGATGGTTCTACTGATGTTGGCTATGTTTTCACTTTCCATGCAGCTGGCTGCTCTCTCTCTTTTCCGATTCGACTTCTCTTCGTTTGATCAAATTTGCTTTTGCTTTTTAACCAGTATTTTTTTTGTTAATGTGTTCATGTTTTAGTTTGTGTAAGTTTTGGTTGTCATGAATCTGTACTCCCACCAGTGTTTTTAGAGCTGAGAATGATACCTTTTATCTTCACTTGTTGGAGCCAGGAGCCAGGGGGCAAAATGATGTGAAAGGTGCATCACCTTTCCATGATCAGTGGGTTGGAACTAGCTCTGAAGTTCACGTGTTTGAATTGCGCTCGTAAATAGGCCGAGGTCATCTGGTATGTATTTAAAGTGGTGAAGCATTGTTAGGGAGGTTCCTTAATATCTGAATCAAAGTTGGGTTTTATATTCTCATTGGCTTCTTTTTGTTTGGGGTGGGGATGGGGAAAGTGGTGGTGGCTTGGAAGTAAATTTCATTTTTTACTTTGTCAAATTCTGGAATCTGTTGGTGTAATTATAATGGAAGGGTTTTTCTTATATTTTTATAAGAAACATTAACATTTTGTTGATTCATTGATGTGATGAAATTCCAAAAACAGAGATCCTATCCAAATGATTACATTTTTCTTCTCTCTTTTTAACTGGTCATACTTCCCTTAAACAATTATAATGGAAGGGTTAGATCTTCAAAAGGTAGAAAACACAGCTGTTCTACTGTTTTTGTATGTAGTTGATAGTTTATTGAACCCCCATAGGTGGGAATCTGCACAATGAAGTTTCAAAAAGTACATTGAGAGAAGTAGAAGGGGAACTTATTGTGCATTTCTAGGCCACAATTTTTATTTGTTAATCTTCAGGGGAACTTATTGTGCATTTCTAGGCCACAAAATTTTTATTTGTTAATCTTCATTGTAAATTTTTTTATTATTGAACCCATAAAGGGCAACTTATTGTGCATTTTTAGTGCACTAAAATTTTTATTTGTTAATCTTCATTGTAAATATCAAGGCTCACTAAATTTTTTATTTGTTAGTCGTTCATGTTTAACCTTTTTCTTCAACTGGAAAATGGATTTCTTTGGAATAACAATGGGGGAAGGGAAGGAAGAGAGTGTTGACAACGTTTTGGTGTGTTAGGGTCATATGGAGAGGAGAATGGAAATGAGGATGATTTTTTATGTTTGGGTCACCGCGAATCATTCATTTCATAATCACGTTTTTCAAAAATTACTTTTTTTCATTGTCTCTTAATTATTATTATTCTCTCTCTAATAATTTTTTATACATTACATCGTTATTTTTTACTTATCATATTCATTATTTTATTTTATTTCATAATCATTATTTTCATCTCAAACATAAATAATCATTCTGCTCAATCATTTGCTTTATTTCAAATACAAATAGTCATTGTTCTAATTATTTTCTTTCCCTAATCTCTATCCTCCCATAATCATTAGCACTTTCCTTCTCCCAAACACACCCTTAGAGTTTAGGAGAAGTGCTTGCCGTTCCAAGAATACAAAATTTCTTGAAATTTAAATTCTCCAAAATTTTTTAATATAACCTTTGCTTTTTGAAATTTTACTTCGGAATCAGAAATTTGTGTTTAGTTGACTTAAATATTTTTTAATGGAATTTTAATATACTTCCATAAATAATTTTGGGATAGACAATTTAGATTTATTAAAACTTAAAGAAATCAAAAAATGTTTTTTTTCTATGATCATATAACTCATTTATTATTACATTTATTCTTCATTCAAGTTTTTTTGTTCAATTGTTATAAACAAATTTTTCAATTTTGTGAAATTTAATTTATATTTTTTACTTTATTAGTCAATTTTCAAAGAGTAATACTGGTAAGTATTTTAGAAATACTTATCAACCTTAAAACTACATATTTTTACTTAAAAAAAAAAATTTTGATTGATGGAGAGAGAAATATTATAGTGGAGAAAGAAATGTAAAAAAGTAAAAACATGTAGTTTTAAAGGTGGGTAAATATTTTCAAAATACTAAAAATACTTATCCACCCTTAAGTGAGTATTACTCATTTTCATCTTTAAACATGCAAGTAGATGTAAATAGTGTAAAAACGAAGGTTAGTTTATTATAACAATATTATTATGAATGGAATTATATATATTTGATATTGTTATGAATGGACGAGAGAACAAAGAGATGAAAAAATAAAAACGTGTGGGATTCATGGGTGTGTAAAACCACCTTTCTTTTAAAAGTCCGATGTTATCTCAAAACTTGGTAATAACATTTTTCAAAAACTTTTTATTGAAAATTTTGAAATTGGAAACTGAAATTAGGAGTTGAGAGATTTTGGAAATGAATGAGATTAAATATGTAATTTAGAAAGTGGGGGAATTTTAACTTGTGTCCCTACGATCGAGTTATTGATTTGCTTTTATTAAAGTTTTATTTGCTTTAGGCTTATTTTTGTATTTGTATTTTTGACTTTCTTGCCATTCAGGCAATTTTTTGGGTGGAGAAATCTCCTTGTGAAAATTGTTTATGTGGTGATTGAGGAGTATACTCAATTTGGTAATTGTTTCCTCCTATCGATGAATATATTGGTTTCTTGATGAATTATTCATGAAAAATCCTTTTTTTATTTTTAAATGGACAAAAGTATATGTTAACCATTTGAATTGTTTGTGGTTGTGAGCATCTAACATTTGTGACCAAAACTATCTTTAATGGCCATATAGATGAACGATTTGTGACCAAAGTATGAGTAGAATATATATATATATATATATAATTGTTTTTTTTACAAAATCTAAAATTTGGAAGGCCACCATTCATATATGCATATATGCTAAATATATATTATAAAAATGGTAGAACCCATTTTTATATTAAAAAATTTAACTAATCTCAAAATTTTGGAGGGCTGCCCTCACAAATACGTACAAAAAAATATTTTAAAATATGTGTAAGATTTACTTTTATAATAATAATAATAATAAATCTCAAAATTTCGGGGGTTATGGCCCTCCTAACACCCTATTATTTGCCTAGGATTCTTGTGTGATTATCAAAGTCAACTAATACATAACAATATAGTATATATCATTGACCAAGAGATCACAAATAATTAGTAGGTTGGAATCTACCAATCTCAAAATATTTATTTATTAGTTGAAGATTAGCTTCGACAAATGATAGATTTTTTAAACTAACTTAAAAATAAAAATAAAAAAATAAAAAAGGTTGATTTCAAACTAATTAGCAAAAATATTGTAAATTTTGAAAGTTAGAGATATTAACGACAAAAACTTATTCAAACAAGTAAATTAATGATTTCAATCAAGCCGGATTAATTTCAATTAAGTGAAATTAATAATTTCAATCAAGTAAAATTAATGAATTCAACCAAGTTGTCAAGTCAATCAAGTTGAACTAATTGAAAACACTATAAGTGAAATTGATTGAAAATTGAAACATTTTGCTATGTTTAAAATAAGGATGTCAAAATTTGTTATCTATAACTAATACTTTTTAAAAAAACATATATTTTCATCTAAGATATTAGAGCTTCAATTCTCTCTACCTCACATGTCGAACTAAATAAGAAAAAAAAACATATAAATTCAAATAGTTAAAGTATATATCTTAAAATTTTAGGTCGATCCAAAAATTTTCTCTAAACCCAATTCAACCTGTAATCAAATTGAGGATATACGCTATTCAGACATAATAGGAATACATTTATAATGAAGCCAAATATAATACAAAATGATAAAGTGAGTGGCTCCAATTTTTCGGTCATCGAAGAATTAACAATACACTTACAAATAAACAAACAATATTAGTAATAACCTTCTTCATGGATTCAAAAAAAAACAAAAAAACAATATCCTCGGATGATCAGATCTAACATCTGCGCTTCAGTATTATAGAATTTGTTCTTCATTCCAATGTGAATTTTTACAAGTTAGAAAAATCAAATTTTATTGCATAAATATCAGAAATCTAGCCATTAGAATCTCGTCAGTGTATAATGAAACATGTTTTCGTGGAGACTAAAATCGAAAAACATTAGGCCTATCTGCAATTAATAAGTTTAAAAAATATATGTACGAAAGATATCTAAGCACATAGTCGATTTTCGATACTGTGATCGCTGCTTCAAGAACAGCTGAAGATATGGACAGCACTTTTTTCTTGATATAAACTTGCTGGAGTGGGATTTTCCATCGTCTGAGGCTGCCAAAGATGGAGGAACTGTATAAGTAAGTTTACAGAAAGCATCTCTAATAGAATATCCTCAATCTATTCACAATGTAATTGTTAACCATTTGGAAGAATGGGACCAATCTAACAGTGATATAACAGTTTTTTTTTTCTTTTTTGACAGTGTGATATAACAGTTTAGTTTCTCATAACAAACCACTACTACTGTTGTGTCAATTAACTTAGATAATGCACATGAAAGAGAAGCATTGAACTTGATAACAATAGCATCCAAAAGTTATCAAAAGCCCACCCAAGATCCTTCCTTATTCTGATAAAAAGAGTCAACTACAAAATTTCCATCCACAAAGCAGAACATTAATGACTTTTTAAGGATCTCCCTAATTAAATCAACAAGAAAACAAGATTCGTGTTATCTTTTTTTACATATGTGTATGGTCGTCTAGCTTATGCGCACCTTAACTATGTTCATGAGACAACAGTCTAGACTCTACAACATTTGGTTGTCAAGAAAATCCATAAGAAATTAATCATGAGGTAGATGGCCACCGGTTATAATATATATTTTTTAAAATGATAAAAAAAAGTGGCCACCATGAATTGAACTCATCATTTTTTAATTCTCCAAACCCTCTTTTGATTACTAGATTAACTCATGATAGTTAAAAGATGTACATTATCAATATCCGAGTAACTTGTTTCCATAGAAAATGAATATATGACTAACAGAAGAGTTTCAACAACTTACAGTTGAGGTATTTCCATCATATTGTTTGCTAAAGAATTCTCTATCTGGAGGAGATCCCGTTTGATTCTATCATAGTGTGATTGTTTTTCTCCTTGTCAAATGCAAACTCTAGTTGCTTTTCCACAGATTTCGAGATCGCGGTTCGCTTGGATGTTAACCGATAGGGAGGAGATGCATTGAAAGCCTTACTGTTTGACCTGCTGGGGCTATGATCATTACTAGGACTGTCACATAAGCTTCCATTTGGTGAACAGAACATGCTGTCACTATTATTAAGTGTTTCTTCTCTACCAGATTCTTGGGAGATCTCCTTAACTATTTCTGTTTCCCCTTCCTGCATCTGTTTAGCAGGGAGACCAGCTTTAGTTTCTTTTTTTCTCTTCCGTAATATCGACGGAGTGCTGGGAAAACTTCTAGCCGCAATTCTCAGCATCGACTCTGGACTGTGTATGGTTAAGTCCCTAGTCTTCACACAAGGAGGAGTGAAGATACCAATAGGTGAGGTAATTAATCTATTAAGTGTCTCGTGCATGTACATGCTTAAGAGTTCAGAATCTACAGAAATACGATTTTCTAATTGGGGTGGCTCATAGTACAATGAACCATACTTTGGAGATTCAGATCTCAATGGTGTTCGTGTAATTTTATCTTCATCTAATTTGCTAATCTCATTGTCTGATTCACTATAAGGTTTTGTCCCATTATTTCGTGCCGACCCAGATTTCGTAAACCTTTGATTCATAATATTTGAAGGTCCTGGCCAGCATTTGTCATTTCTAGAATCAGCAGACTCATTCAAAACACCACTTGTTGAATCAATCATATCTTCATCAGGAGGATTTGACGACTCTATCTGGTCCTTGCTGCTTTCGTCCAATTTGTGCAACTCTGTGTTACCTGATGATGTTTGATCCATTGAGTCCGACTCTTTGCTTGCAAAACGAGGAAAGTTTTTAGCTGGTGGAGTCCTAGTAGCATCTCTACCACCATTCTGGGAACTACTTTTTGCAGCTGGTGGAAGCTTCCCAGTCGCCAAATAGAAATCTAGCTTTTTCTTCAAGGAACTATTCCAATGGTTTTTTATTGCATTATCGGTCCTGAATATAGAAATAATACGCCATATCATTTTAACCAACTCAAACAGACAAAAATACCAAAGCAAAGATTTATCCAATGCGTGATATATAGTATTAATTTTTGTGCATATTATGCCACAATTTATATACCACATCTTTCCAAATTTTCTGCCATTCATTCAGCATAATAATAAATTCTTCAAATAAGAGATGACAAACAAATAAAGGTTGCTTCCAGATGAGTACTGAGAAGAATGTAAGACCATATCAGTCGATACTCTGAATTTAATTTTTTTTTTTGAAACAAGGGTAACCACGCCCGTCCCTACCGGGAGACATCGAAGGAGTAATGACACAGCTGAGTCTCGAACTTGGGACCTTGAGGGAAGCATACTCTCATAGCCCAAGTCTTCAACTACTGTGCCACCCCTTGGGGACCTCTGTGAATTTAATTAGATGGGACTGGACAGGCAGCTGTGAACGCATGAGCTATGGTCATTTTTCTGAACCGATCCGATCCATTTATTTATCAAATAAGCCAAAAAGGAAAGTGCTAGAGCTACCAACTCTCCTAATTCTCAAAGAGAAATCCCAATTACAAGTTGTAAAATCAAGATGAAAATAATGCTAGATAGGAATGAAACTATTAAGGCCCTCGACCACAATCTCTCTCTTTTAACTAACTAGCCAGTTCACTCTTGAGGCAAGTAATAGCCTCTCAAACCAATTGGCAACGTCACCCCTCTCCAACGGACTTCTTATTCCTTGTGTACACTTCGGTGATCTATGTGCATCTCTTTTTCCCTTCTCTTTTCTTATTTTCATTTAGGTATTAAATTTTACAAAAAAAGGAATGAGTACCTTCCTGGTAAAACCCTGGCTATTTCAGCCCATTTGTTCCCATGTAGCCGATGCGCATCCATGAGGGCCAATTCCTCTTCCGTTGTCCAAGCATCCTTCTTTATATCTGGATTCAAATGATTGTGCCACCTGAGAATAATAGAGTATTTCTTTAAAACAGATACAAAAATCCACACCCCTTCAATATTCTGAAAGAACAAAAACATGAAGACAAAAGATGCTAAAAGTTCAGAAATCACAAGCCATGTATAAATCTTATTATTCTTTAGGTAAGAAAACAAGGAAAAGGAACCACACGATCATTCGATAGGACAATTGATCAAGCATTATGGGGAAAAAGGCGTGATCAACTTCCAAAAAACCTGTAAATTTCATTTACAATTGAAAAACAAGACTTCAGGTATAGTAAGTAGTTAAAAAGGGATACCTCTCTCGGCATTGTTTCCCTATGCGACCTGGCAAAGACTTTGCTATCAAAGACCACTTTGTAGGCCCATACTTGGATACCAGTTCAATAATTTTACAATCTTCCTAAAAAAGAAGAAAAACAAAATGATAAATTTTCATTATATAATATACATGCAAGAGAAGAAAGCATCCAAGATAAAAAGACACCGAGTAAAAACCTCCCGAGTCCATGGCCCTTTAACGAGATCTGGATTGAGAACCTTCTGCCATCTATGCAGACACTGAACTTCAGATCTATCATGGAAGTACTCAGCTGCAAGCAAATTTTATTTGATGAGGGCAGGGCAATCAAACTAACAAAGTAGTAGCATAACAAAACATGATCATACTGATAATTAACTCATTAGAGTCGTGATCAGGCTGCCATAATAAGTGATCGTAATTACTAATCAGGCAACCCTCTCATCATAATGATGATAAAAAAAAGTTTTCTTAAAGATGAATAATCATATATACGCAAACATCAGCCCAATTAAGACAAGTAACCATATATATTTTGTTTTTCCAAAACCTTTCAGCTATAGCTAATACAAGATCACACATCAAAAGTACAAACGCTTGAAATGCCTTCCCTGTAGAGCTACAAATTTAAAAACTGTCATTTGACATCAATTTTCCTATTAGTTAAATGAATGCATAAAATGCTTTTAGACTACCTTAACAGTAGATTCCAATTCATCAGATAAAATAAAGACATCAACTTCAAAGGTTAAATGAGTTCGAGGAACAAGCATAGAGAGAAACCTATTTTCTTCCAGTTCTTCCCGTTAAAAGCCGCAACAGCATTTCTCAACGTCTCATCCTGAAAAAGAAGTCACCATTACAAGTCAAGACAAACACTCCCTATTTTGAGTTCAACGACAATTGGTGGTGGGGAATTCGAACTCATAACCTCTTGGTCATGGGTACACACTTATGCCGATTGGCACAAGTGCTTCCTATTATATGAATGTTCCAAAAAGTTAAGATTTAAGGAAATCAGATCTTCTTTATCCAATGCAAAATAATTAAGCTTTTTACTTTTTCTAGCCCTGACACAGCTGAAAAACCTGGTACATGTCATAACCATCATAACTAGGAACTATAAAACACAAGCAGCTAAAAGAGGGGATAATCAATGTTTACCTCTTGCAGAGTCCAACCACCCTTAGCTCGGCGAATGGGTCCACTAGACCTCATGCCAACTCGAATGGGTGCACTAGTCCTGCCAAGTCAAATTACACAATTAAGCATAAGTATCGGAGAGAGTTCTTAGAACTTATCATAAACAGTATAGAAAAGAGCAATAGCCCAATCGATATAAGTGTGCCCATGACCAAGACATCCTGAGATAGTATCTAACTCAAAAAATAAAAAAAAACAAAAAAAACTTAAGCAGTGTAGAACCATTGCAATTTTCAATTACTTTGTCCCGTCTATTACAAAATACGAAAAGATGCCTCATTAATAGAATGTCCAGAAACAAATAGATACAAAAAAGGTTTCTTCATGAGTAGATATCTCTCCAAATTGCTAAACAAAACACCGAGTATACCCTCCGATGAATCCCGATGCCACTGCTTAGGGACAGGCCAATCAAAGCTCCGAATCCCGGTCATAAAAAAAACACTGAGTGAAACAAATTTGTGAAATTACCGATGAGAAGGAGATGTTGAAGCTGGACAACACATCCCAGGAGACTTAGCAGATGCAGTGCCACTACCTTCAGAGACAGAAGAACTCGTAGCCGCCGTAGATTGTTTATTTTCAAGACAACACTCTTCCATCTACAACCATCTCCAAAATTCAAAATCCTATTATTTACAGAATATAATTCAACCTCAAATTGTAACCGAAAAAAACCAACACAAAATCACCAAAGCAACAGTCCGATAAAACCCCCAACTACTATCAAGTTCAACTAGACCCGAAAACAAAATCCCAGATCTCAAAACCCGCAATCAGATCCAAACCGCGCTAGGAGAATCACAATTGTAGGGTTTTAGAACCAAAAACAAAAATTCGCCCCAATCAAAGAAATGTTAAGAAAATCAACAGAAAATTGAGGGAAAATCAAGTGAATTAGAAAACAAATTCAAAATATCTTGAAAGCATAGGAAAAAAAAACCTGCAAGGAAGTGGCGGGAATCAAAGTAGAGCTTAAAGAAGCTATGGAAGAAAGAGGAAGAGAACAGTTTCTTTTTTTGTTTCGAAAATCGTCGCCCGTTGAAACAAAGAGGCGAAACAGAAATGAGAGTAATAGAATAAAATAAATATATAAATAAGGATTATTAAAAAAAAAAATCACAAAATTAGCAATATGTGTACATAACGAATATATATTTCACTACAAACGTCTCCGTTAATTATCGTTATTCAATGCGGTTGAGTTTCGGATTTTTTAAAAATAAAATAAAAGAAAAGAAAAACTTTATGGGCTAACGGTCAATTATTTAGGGAAGGCGTTAGGATAACGAAGTTTAAACCTCAAACGGCACTTGAGATTTCAAGCGTTAAATTAAAATATATCGAACATTTTTTATGGATCGGATTCGCGGGTAGACGATTCGCGGGCTATTCTGGACCGTCCGATTGGAAAGCAATGACCGCGATTTGAGCGGAATCTTGTGAAGATAAATCGTGCGTTAAATTAATAACAAATTACAAATACTAGGTTTCAAAAAAAAAAAAAAAAAATATATATATATATATCAAATATCAAAATTGATCTAATATGTTACCCATTACAAATATTAAGTATCATAAAATAGTTATACATCGCTTATAAAAAAAAAGGTTATATATCGTGATTTTTTTTTACCCGTTGATTTGAAGGAAACGAATTATTGATTTTAAATGTGGCAATGTGTGTGAGGTTCATTTAATCAACGAAAAATGCTATAAAGTATAGTGTCTATTAGTTCCTATATTTTAAAATTAAATATTTTTTCTTGAAATTACAAGAGTATTCATTGGTTATCTTTTTTTTTTTTGAGTACATATTGGAAGAGTAGAGACAATTATTGATTCTCGAAATTGAACCTGTGACGCTGGTGTTAAACTGATTTACAACCAAACAGTGAAACTATTGCATCACTGACCCATTTGATAGAATATTCATTAGTTTTTTTTTTTTTTTTTTTAATAAGATTCATTAGTTATCTTAGGTAATGTTGATTACTATAATTACTAATATTCCTGTCATGTTCGTACTTGAGAAACCCATTATTACTAGAAAAACTCATTATTACGTTAACAAGGTTTGTAGTTCAAGTCTCCGATCCCTAAAAAAAAATGTTTATTTAGATTTTGTTGAAGTAATGGCATCATCTTATACTTTTAGTCTCAGGTTAATTTTTTCTCTTTTTCCGTAAATATTATGCAACCTTTGAAACCTAAAATACAACTAATATTAAATTTTTGCACACATAAAATTCAAGTTATTAAATTTTTGACTAACGAAAAAACTCCGTGTATGAAGTGATGATAGATGAAGTGTATGTCCTATTGGAGTATCAATTCTCCATTTTGGTTAAGACCATGGAGCGAAATGTTGTTTTCATAAATTTGTTAGGCCTTATTTTCGGTTCTTATTATCTGAGAGGTCATGCTCCGGCTTGTGGAGACAGATCAATTTATAGTCCCATTGATTGGGAGACACGGTTGTATGGATTATGGTTTAATGAAGTGATTTCTATTTCAAAAAAAAAAAGTTATTAATATTTTATGGTTTAAAATACCATCTACTTTGGAATTTATTTTATTATTGACCTTATTATTAAATGTCTAATATTTTTAGTCTTGTTGTCTCAAAAAAAAAAAAAAAAAAATAGTGGTGTTTTTAATAAAGCTTAAAATAAAAGTTAACAAATAGTAATTTTAAGAAAAATTAACAAGAAATGTATCATGTAGACCAATTTTAAGCCATATTGAAAGTGCAATTAAAATTGAACATTTAAATATAATTGAACCAAAATAAAATGAACTTTATGGTATTTTAATTTAATCTTTTAGAAATGTAATCGTCCCTTGAGCAAAGGTAAGAATATTGTTCAATCTCCGGCAAGCAACTGAAATCGAATCATTACTCTCTATTTGTGATGTCACGTGGTGCATTGATCTAAAAAAAGTGGAAAAAACAAAACCTAAGTTTAGCCAGGCCTTGAGATTTTTTTTCTTCCTCCTGATAACTAACAGTGGTTGAGGAAAGTTTACATCCAAACTCAACTAATTATTTAAACCGATAACATTTGAATATCAAGAAAATTCATTAAAAAAAAAAATAATAATAATAATAATATTATTATTATTATTTGTAAGTGTTCAAACAAAACTTTAGCCAAGCCTAAATTTTTTCACTGATATATGTTAGTGTTTGAGTAAAGCTTACGTGCACTTCAATTATTATCATGAGATATATTATTTGACCCCTACAATATTTAGATATCAAGAAAACTAGTAAGAATTACTATTTAGATAGATAGCCACTATAGATTCTTTTGACCACTAAGCTAGGGAGGATAGTTCCCAAATTTGAGTTGTGCTTACTTAGATTAGATGAAGATGGAAGTTATGTCAAAAACAAAAAAAAAAAGTTGAAGATGGAAGTGCTTCTATCAGAAGCCTCTACCAAACAAACCCAACTAATTTATGTTAATCCAACCGTTGAAGATTTGATCTCCAACCATTTTCTTTCAAATTGGTTATGAGAATGAAGAAAAAGGCACTATTACCAATAATAACCAAAAGAAGAAAAAAAACTAAGTTAAACCAGCTTCGATTGTATGGCTACATGCTTGAGTAAAAATGCTATCATATGAAAGGCAAACTTAAATCCAGTTGCAACATAAAGGTAAGAAACATACCAAAAATCCGGAGATGAAAGAACTGTTCAAGAATATGGAAGAAACATACGCAAACCAGATGCGAAAGAACTGAAAGTCTGGAGAATATGTCCGGGCATCCTCTGATGTGGACTTTAATCTGAGGTAGCAGCTCCTTGATTGAGCTCAGCGAATCTCATACCGACGCGCATTGAGTGCTTCAGGAACTTCTCGGCACACCGACGTACACATGTTTCCTCTTGCTTGGTTAAGGATTTTCGCTGAAAGTTGTCTACGCAATCTGTGAAGCACCTCTCGACCAATGAGTTGTACATTCTCAGACTGCAATTTGTTAGAAGGCAAAACAATTATCACTCTGAATGTGTTCTGATATTATTGTGATGACAACTTTATTCTGCCATATGCAGTAAGTTACAGCACTGAGTGACCAGATTATAATAAAGTCGTAAAAAGATGTAAAATCACACATTGGATCGTATCATAAATTAAACTGGAGTAAAGAGCCGTGTGTGCTGTATATTACTCTGATGCAGTCTTTGTAATATATATTATATAGGGGATCTTACTTCAACTTGAAAATGTATATTCGTTCCAGATCAAAACAAGATCACTCCCAAGAAGTTCATCAGTTCCCTTTTCTGGAGTATATTTACAGAGAAATAGTAGTTTCGTTAAGATCTTGCTTTGATGGGCACTATTCGTTGACTTGGATGCTAGGAGGTATGAACTATGAACTCTGATTTCCAGAGGCCAGGGTGCACGGTCTCTGAATAGACTAATGGCGCAGGAGTTACCACTAAGTGTGCAAGTGTTAAAAAAAATGATAATATCTATAAGGTGGTGTTTCTTTCTTTTTTTTTTTCTAATAATTAGGAATCGGAGCTTCGCTTGACACATCTGAGAATATTCACGACCGCCCAAAGGTGGTTTTTTTTTTTTGAAATTATGAAATTGCAGCTTCACTCCACTATACCTGGTAGCACCCGCTCCCCAAGGTGGTGTTTCTTTTAAAGTGCGTCTTAACCACTTTAAGTACCTTAACTATTATCATAAGACAACCACATGACTCTGCCACATTTGGTTAATCCTATATAAGTCCTCTTGAATGCAACATTGGTCAATTCCGCTATTTATTACTTGTCCCTTATCCAAACTCCCACCAAAGTCACCAAAATCATAAAGAAACTTCATAAAAACTTCCTTTGAAGGGGGGATATGGGACCTGTGCAGGATGCTATTGGGAGATCATTAATTGCTGCTAAATATGGTGAGCTTGCACCTTTCAATAATAGTGGTTCTGTAAACCTCTCTTCATCAAAGGGCCCTGGATAGCGATTGACAAGGTTGAATACCTTGTTTACAATAATATATCTATTCAAGTTGACCGAGGCATTACTACCATTTTCTAGGAGTGCTGGATAGGTGAGGATACTCTCACAATTGATTACTCTCGTTTCTATCATTTATCATTGAAGAAACATGCCACCATCTTCGAAAATTGGTCCCCAGAAACTACCGCATGGAACTTGCATCTGAGAAGGCAATGGACAGAGGAGGAGATTACTGAATGGGCATCATTGTCCAACATTATCTCAACTTTTGTTACTAACAACACCAAAGATAAATGAACAAGGGAATTAAAGAAAGATGAGTTTTTTACTGCTGGTTCTCTTGCTAGAAAAGAATGCGGTATTTCCTGAGAAACGAAGTCATAGGCACGTAGGTTCAAGGCCAGAACAACTACTCCGAGAGCACTCATCCTCTACTGTTCTTGCTGAAAACAGAAATGTTTTTGATAGTATGTGGAGGGGCCCCCTCAACCAAAGAAGATTAAGTTCTAAATTTAACACTAATGATGTTTTTCAGCAAAAATTTCCTTGGTTATCTATATCTCCAAGCTGCTGCCCACTCTGCCATGAAGATGCTGAAACACAGATCCATTTACTTAGCCCTTGCAGATACACTACAGCCATCCGAAACTCCCTGCAGAGCTGTGCTTGGCCAGGAAACATAAAATCACTTCTCGACTTATCTATTGCAAGACACACTTTCAAACATGAGAAGAAACTTTAACGGGAGAATAACATTCAAGCCTTCTATTGGAATGTTTGAATGGAAAGAAACAATCGTATCTTCAAGGATCAGGCACGGAATATTGATAAGTTCATTGAATCTACACCTAACTTGCTCTCATTTGGTGTCATAGTTTACATCATTTTTGTGATTACAATCTTACCTTGCTTATTACTCTCCAATGGAGGTGTTTTTTGTAACTAGTTCCGATAGGATCTTATTGTAACTTTTCATTCATTAATGTAAGTTTATGTTTCTTATAAAAAAAAATCCTAAATAAGTGACTTGTCCCCAAGGATGGCACGGTGGTCGAAGGCTTGAGCTTCGAAGATGTGCTCCTCTCAAAGTCTCAAGCTCGAGACTCACTTGTGACATTAATTTGTAGACACTAGGGGTGAAAGGAAAGTCCAAAAACCGGCTGAACCGAACCGAACCGATCCAATGGATCGGTTCGGTTTTTTAGAATTATATTGGACATCTCGGTTCGCAGTACAGAAAACCGAAAAAAAAATTGGTTCGGTTTGGTTTTATATGGAAAAACCAATATAAAAACCGAACCGATGGTATATATAAATGTCAAATTAAAAAACCCTAATGAATCAGCCGTTCTCTCTCGCGAAATCCTCTGTGCCTCAAAGCCTCCCTCCGTAAGTTTCTCTCAAATCCCTCTCTGCAACTTCCAGACCAGCAGTGCCTCCATTTTCGTCCATTCCCTAATCTTCTTTGCCTTAATTTGCCTCTTCACCTTCGTCGTTCAACTCCACATCTACATCTAATCCCAATCAAAATCTGATCTCAATTTTTCCTAATTCCAGGTTTATAGCGTTTGTGTTTCTAGGGTTATCGGCGAAGCTCTATGGTGTAATCTGTGTTTGTTTCAATGATATGAATGTTCATATTCAATTAATTGGTTTCTAATTTTCCTGATATTCTCTTTTTTGGTGGTTTTATTGGTTAATGTATTATGTTATTTTAATTAGGGATTTTATGGCGAGAAATTGTTATGAACTATGAAATTACGAAAATTAGTTTAGCAAAAGGGACAAGTTGAGTGAGAAAGGCCACTCTGTTGTAGTTTGACTAAAATGGTTTTTTATTTTTATTTTTTTTCCTGTTCCAATGGTTTGTATGTTCAAAATCAAAACCCCACATGGCTGTTTGAGTTTTTGTATCATCAAAAAGGCAAAATACCCCAAGTATTTTGACTTGTTTTTTTCTTTGAATTTAATGGTTTGAAAAAAGCCTTCATTTGCTGTACTTTGACTAAAATGGTTATTTATTTTTATTTTTTTTCCTGTTCCAATGGTTTGTATGTTCAAAATCAAAACCCCACATGGATTTTTGTGACTCTTTGGCATGTTGATTTTTTGTTGCATACTATGTTTTGACTTCAATTTTGTTACATGTTCTTTCACTTTTAATGTAATAGAAGATTCTAGAGTTGTGTGTAAATTTGTTGGGTTAATTAACCTATGAAATTAGTCTTACTATGTGTTAGACATATGATGAGATTCTCTGTTGCTGCAAATTGGGCTATGTGGCAAGTTTTTCTACAAGTGTTTTGACCATATAGATAAGAAAATGTTAATTGTTATTAATTAACATGAACATATAGTTTATAAATTATGACCAAAGTGAGCATTTTCTCCATTGGTACATAGAATGTGTTAACAACTACAATGTTTATAATTGAGTACCCGATTATTATACAAATTTTTTTTAATAAAATATTATGTTATTAAGATTTATAACCTGACGTGGATTTTACAATTTTATTTTGTTTATTAAATCATAGATGGAGTCTCAAGTTCAACCTTCTATAGATATTGATGTCG
>JBBMKA010000018.1:18114813-18137026 GCA_037833695.1 Sechiopsis laciniata | reverse complement strand
CAATTTTTTTAAAACCGAAGATATCGGTTCGGTTGTCGGATTGGTACAAAACCGACAAAAACCGAACCGAAATCACCTCTAGTAGACACCTCCGATGTCTCTGTCTCCCATTTTGGGACGGGAGTGGTTAACTGGGTATAGTGGAGCGAAACTCCAATTTCGAGCTTTCGAAAAAGAAAAGTGACTACGCTTATTCTGCCATTTGCCAATTATATTGGCCCAACTAAATCAACTCATAGCGTTATCAATAAAGATGGTCCCAAAACATGGCCGCCCACGCATTGAGCTTGATATGTAACACCTCCAATCCATCCACAGTTAAATTACAGAAGCCCAAACGCATTCCAAAAATCTCCAACCAAACTTTAAAAGTAAAGGATTAAAAAAAGAAGAAGAAGAAGCAATCATACAAATTAAAGAGAAACAATCATTGAATAAATTATGCAAAAATCATCAATAAATTGGATCCTGTTAAAAACTCAACGATTATAGAAATGTAAATGATAGAACCTGTCGCGGATCTGGAGCTGGTCGATCATGGAGGCCATTTTGAGCTTGTCTTCTTCAGGAAGACCGTCCAAATCAGCAAGCATGCCCTTGTCCATCTTCGATTCCAATGAACGCAAAAAAGGTTTAGGGTTTTAGCTTCTCTTCTTTATTCACTTGTATCGGCGCGCTGACCAGAATTTGTAGGTTCGGGAAAGGGAGAGAACAGATTTTGTTGCTAAATGGTCCTTCAACTTTTGTATAACTCCAATCTCGTCTTCCACTTCAAGCCCTATATTTTGAGTTCTGCTTTTTGGGCACTTTTGTGTTGGTTAGGGTGTTTGGTTAACACATTTAGGGAGAATTTAGTTTAAGAAGTTATTTTGAGTAGTTAAAAATTGAGAATTGTAGTCAAAAACTCGTTTGAATGTAGTTTTTGTGTAGATGAGTTAGAGTCAAAATCTTGTTTGAATGTAGATTTAAAATAAATAGTTATTTTGAGTAGTTAAAAAAGTACTGATTAAAAATAAATAGTTAAAAATGAGTTATTTTAATTGATTTGAAATGAATGATTAAAAATTAGTTGTTATAAATGATTAAGTAATTATAAATAAATGATTGAAAAAGAATGGTTAAAAATGAGAATTATTTTTAAAAATAAAAAAGAATGAGTATTTAGTAAAAACTCGTTGGATGTAAAAGTTTCACGAAGAATTAGTAAATCCTTCTTAAATGTGACAAACAAACAACCCCTATAAAATTCGAACTCATAACCTTGATCTTATAATATATTTATTTTATTGGAGTACTCTTGTATGTTGGCTTTTATGTATCCTTATTTAGTCTATAAATGCAATATTCATAAAAGGTCGTGTATTTGAATTTCTCATCTAAATCAGTAAATTAAAAATAAAAATAAAACCTCAATTATTTTAGGTGCATTTTTTATCATTACAAACATGTTTTAAAAATTGTGGGTAAGATTGAAAATCAATAGTCATTAGTTATATATTAATGTCACTTACTAACTGTTGTTGTTGTCATTATTATTTTTTTTCATTATAAATATATTAAAAAAAATTACCAAGAAAATGGCTAAAAATTTTAGGACTTAAAAATCAGTAGTTCAAAAAATTATTTTGAATAGTTAAAAATTGGAAGTTATAATCAGGTCTACAAACAAACAACTCCCTTTCTATCTCTCACCTCATATCTAGTTTTTTGTGATTATTATTAAATTAGCTTTATTTATTTAGAGGCCGATGAGCCCAATAGGCCCAACTCTCTAGACCTATAAATCTTGGCCCAAGAGAATTCAAATAAAGAGGAAGAGTTTCTTTTTTTATTTTATCCAAAAAAACAAAACTCAAATAAAGAAGTGGAAACAGTCATCAACGGTATTAATTTTCAAAATTACATCCCTCGTCCTTCCCTTCGTTTGCTCTGATCCCTCACCACTGCTTCCCTTCAATGGCTGCCCAAAATCTTGAACTTCAACCGCCAGCTACAATCTCCGAAGTCCGGGTGGTTTCTAGGGTTCGTCCATTTCTCGCTCAAGAAGTTTCAGCCACAAGTTCTAGGGTTCCAGTATCCTGCATTTCCATCCTGGATCAAGATCGCATCTCTCCGGACGAGGTCACCGTTCATCTCAAAGATCCCGAAACCAGGTATTTTAAGTCTCGTTTGATAATCATTTGATTTTTTATTTTTTAAATTTAAGTCTATTTTTACTCACTTGTTTATCCTGTGTTCCATCTTTCGAGATGTGAATTTTAACCAAATTTCACTTTTGTTAGCTAGTTTTTTTTCTTTCTAAATTTTGGTTGATTTTTAAAAGCATAAGCAGATATAGATAATTAAGTAAGAAAAGAATACTTGGTGTAGACTTGAATTTCAAAAACAAAAAACAAAAAATAAAATGGCTATCAAATGAAGTCTTAGTTTTTTAATTTCATCTACTGTAGAGAAGAATATTTTGATTCGATCGTTTATGATTGTTGGATTTTCTGAGTGTAGTAGGAACGAATGCTATCAATTGGACTCATATTTCGGCCAAGAAGACCGTACAGTGAGGCGGATTTTCGATAAAGAACTCGATCCTTTGATTCCGGGACTCTTTCATGGATGCAACGCTACTGTGTTTGCTTATGGGGCTACTGGCAGTGGAAAGACCTACACTATGCAGGTTAGGTTTGATTAGTTGGGGATTTGTTATATGCAGCTCTAGTTAGCTTTAAATCAACTGCAGATTCGTTAGTTTTTGTTTATGAAAGCTTAATTTTACCTGAAATTGATTGAAATGAAAAGTAGTTTGAATTGTGTGGAATTTGGTTTGGGATGCAGGGTACTGAAGAGGAACCGGGTCTAATTTTTCTAGCCATGTGTAGAATTTTATCGATTTGTGGAGAAACGGGGTCTAAAGTAGAGATGTCATATTATGAAGTGTATTTGGAAAGGTGTCATGATCTTCTGGAACCCAAAGCTAAAGAAATTGCAATTATGGATGATAAAGAAGGGAAAATTCATCTTAGGGGGTTGTCTAAGGTTGCTGTAAGTTCCATGGACGAATTTCGGGAGACGTTGGCTCTAGGAATTCGAAGGCGGAAAGTTGCGGATACGGATCTTAATGATGTCTCAAGTAGAAGTCATGGGGTTCTTGTAATTACAGTTTCAACACCTGTGAATGGTGGTTCTGGGGCTCCTGTTACAGGGAAGCTCAACCTCATAGACTTGGCAGGTATACTTAATTGAATGGAAACCTAGCCTTATCCCTCAAATGAACTTTGAAGTTTAATGGATATTTGGTTCTAATGCTAATCTAGTCCATATTTGTTCATAACTATCCATGTCAGGTAATGAAGATAATAGGAGGACAGGAAATGAAGGGATTCGTCTTCAAGAGAGTGCAAAAATCAACCAGTCCTTGTTTGCGCTTTCAAATGTGATATATGCACTAAACAAGAACCTTAACCGAGTGCCTTATAGAGAAAGCAAATTGACCCGTATATTGCAGGACTCTCTCGGTGGAACAAGCCGTGCTTTAATGGTGGCTTGCCTGGTAAGTATTGCAGACAAATTTCAATTTTTCTTTTGTTTAATCTAAAATTACGCTTGCTCAGTTTTCCTTTTGTTGATAACAGAATCCAGGTGCATATCAGGAGTCTGTCCATACGGTCAGCTTGGCAGCTCGGTCGCGTCAAATTTCAAATTTTGTCTTGCCTGTCCACAAACATGGAACTCCACAGGCTAAAGTTGACATGGAAGCTAAGCTGCGAGCTTGGCTTGAATCAAAAGGAAAGACCAAGAGTGCACAAAGAATTGGAGGGCTTGGTTCTCCATTTTCTAGCAAAACTCCTTGTTCTACTACTTCAAAATTGAGGAAACCTCTCTTCAATAGTTCTGCCAAAGTTAAGACAGCTGCCAACCTGAGTGCTTGCAAACAAGAAAAAGAAAGGTCTGGCAAACAATTTGCTTTCTTTATCAACTTTTAATACCCTCTGCTAATTTCTTCTGACTATACTGCATTGATGATCTTCAGGACTGTAGCCTTTACTTTCAAAAACTTGATTGAAAATGAAGATGCAGCTAAGTCTGTCACAACCAAAAATCATGGTATTCTTCTTTCACAACTGCCTTTTTTCACTCAACTAAAGTTTGTTCGTTCGCATCATGGTTTTGGATATGATTGAGTTTTCATTTCTAGATGCAGTAAGTAAGGAGAAATTCAACAGTCCAAGAAAACCGCTATCGCCAATCCACAACACAAATGGAATCCAAAAGGCTACGCACGAACTCCCGGCAACTATTTTTGAACCAAGGACTCCAAAAGCACCATTCTCTGCAGATGAGGAATTCAAAACTTTTAGCACCCCATTAGATAAGTTTGGGGCTCAAGCATCAACTCTGAAGGTATTCATAAAGCCTATTAAAAATCTCATTCTATTACTTATCCATGCTGTTTGGATTCCAATAATCCTGTTTTTTCGTGTCATCTTTTCCAAATATCAGAGCTGCCTTGCACAAGAATATGTGGATTTCTTGAATACAGCAAGCAGGTAAGACCATAGTCATTTAAAATATTTAGCAGTTCATGCACAAATCCACAAGAATATGTAAATTTCATGTTCCATGCCCAACTTAACAATTTGAAGTAATGAGAAGTTTAATTAATCTATTGGCTTACTTTTGTTTTGCAGTGAGGAACTAGTCAAATTGAAGGTAATATTATAAAGGCTTACCACAACTGGAATTTTTTATTTTAGAAAAAAATTACCATCTTGTCTTACATGTTCTGGTTCTTTTCACCCTTTGATCCTCAGGGAATTGGAGTGAAAATGGCAGAATACATTCTGGACCTCAGAGAAACAAGTCCATTGGAATCTGTAAGACAAAAGCGAAATTTTTTCGTCTGTTTTTAACTATAGCATTTGCATCCCAGATACACATTTCTTTGTTTCTCTAATAGCCAATCGACATGTAGAAAACATAACATGTACAGTTCATTAAAAAAAAATGTTGTTGAATTATCTTAAATCACCCATCAACCCAAATTTGAGAAATGTTCTATAAGTGGAATTCAATTTTAATCGGAGAAGAAATGACTTGGCAACAGTTTGAACACATGACCTTCTGATCCGAATTCATATCGAATCACGGTAAATCATCAATCAATTCAAAAGCTTAGTCTGATGGATTGGGATAAATTTAATTATATCAACCAACATATATATACAAGTCGCCCTTAGGTGTCAAAATAATGAGCTTTTCTTCTCTTTTGCTGTGTTCATGTAGCTCACTGACTTGAAGAAAATAGGACTCTCATCCAAGCAGGTAAATGTGCAAACATAACAACTTAACCAAATACACCATTTGTTTCACTCTTGGAAAATCAAATCCCTGAAAAAATATGAGTTTGTTCTGCAGATTAATAACTTATTCAGCAAAGCTGCAAGAGGGATATTTGATAGAACAACAGAAGATTTGGCTGCTGCACCTTGTTCAGAGACTTCATTATCCAACTAATAATGAAGGAAGAAGATATAATAATGTGTGGGAAAGAGTTCCCTTGGCAACATCCTCCAAGCTCTGCTGCGTGTTAAAAATGTTGTAAGAAGCAAAGAACTGTATCATTTTCTTAACCTAAATGTTTATTTGCTGAAATATGAACTTGTGGCTGATGTAATATAAAATGTGATGATTTAGAGTGACACCTTTTTAATTAAGATTTAGAGTGACACTGATTGTTATTTTTGTAGTTTATATGAAACAAGTGCATGTATTTATTTGTTTGTGACTGTTCAAATAAGCATAGTTTATTGAATATGTATTAAGTCATGAATTTTAAGAACATTGCCTTTTTTTTTCAATAATTTATACACTTTTTATTTAAAGGAAATATGAACTTCAAGTGAAACAAGTATGGAAAAAATGATTCCTTTTTTTTGTACTAACACTTATCATTTTGTTCCTAATCTCTGCCAAATTTTCCATTTAAATTTGCATGAACGTATGGTTCTCCATGATCAACAAGTTCGGAAAATTATTCTCGATTATGACTTTTCACCTTTAAAAAAAAAAAAAAAAACAAACAAACAAACAAAAAACACTCACTCTCAACCTGATTTTAGAGGTCGGTCACCTCTGACAGTTGAGAAACTTTATATGTGGATTTTTTGTGAAAATACCTTTTCTTTTTCAATGTTCAATTTTTTTGTTTTTTTGAATTGATAAAATCATTATGCTCACATATACCAATTTAGCTTAATAATTGGTTTTACTAGGAAACACCTCATCTCTATCCCACCGTCCAAACTTAGATTTTTCAGTGTTAAAATGCACGTCCCATAAAACTAGCCGACTGGTAAATCATAAACGAAAAGACTTTTGCGTCTTGGATAATCATATGATCCCGATAGCAAACCACTCGGTTGGGGGGAGCTTTTATCGAATAATAAGTAGAATGATTATATTAATAACTCGTTTAAATATAATTTTTTGTTATCGAATAACTTATTTAGAGTTTTGCATTCTAGTCCAAGAACCTCTCGGGGTAGGATATTCGTGACCGTCTTGGTGGCTGCAACGGCCTCAAACTTAAATGCCGTCAATTCTGTCTTTCTCCCAAAGGCATTTGGGATGGTCAATCCAAGCTTATATTCTAGCACCAAATCAATCAAGCTTGACAAATTTGTCTTGCTTGTCATTCTCATGTTTTTTTATGGAATGGTTGTAGGAGAAGTTTATTATTCTTTTCATGTGGCATTTATGATTTTTTTTTAAATCTAAAATAATGTCAGTTTATTTATTTATTATTTTAAATAATTTTTTATGCTTTAGATTTTTCTTTAATAATGTTACCATCTTTCTTTTTCTTTTTTATTTGTATTTTCACATTTCTGCATTTTTATTATTTTTGTGATAATGTTTATTATTTTTCATGGATAATATCACCTCATTTAGTGATTTTTAATGAAATTTTCAATCAATCAATTAAAAATTATTGATATTAAATAGATATAAAAAGTTAAATTAAAATTTTAAAACAAAAATAAGCCGAATTATATTTTGAAAATTATGTGAATGAAAATTATTGTCAATTAATTAGTTGAAAATTAATGATGTTAATAATTCACTTTTAATTATTATTGAACTAAAAAAAGATAAAAATATTTCTTAAGATCAATTAACAACAATTAATGTTTTATTATTATTTTTTTATTAAAAAAAATAATAATTGAGTTGGACAATTAAAATTTATAAACTCTTGATATAGACACATAATTGTTATTAATTATTCCAAACACCTTAAAAAAAAAAACTTCAACCACTTTTAACATACATTTCCAAACAAATTGTTAATTACTTCAATCTACAAATGAGTAATTAATTACCAAACTACCGTTATCCTTCACTTCTCTCCACTCCATCCTTTTTACAAAAAAAATAATAAATAAATAAATAAATTACTAATGAAAAAGTGTTGATCAATAAGGGGGTGTTTGTTTACCATATTTAAAGATGATTTAGTTTGAGGAGTTATAGTGAGATGTTATTTTGAGAAGTTTAAAATTGAGGAGTTGTAACCAAAACTCGTTTGGATGTAGTTTTTGTGTAAATGAGTTAGAGTTAAAACCTTGTTTGGATGTAGATTTAAAATGAATAGTTATTTTGAGTAGTTAAAAAATGAATGATTAAAAATGAGTTATTTTAATTGATTTGAAATGAATGATTAAAAATGAATAGTTGAAAATGATTGAGTAGTTATAAATGAATTATTAGAACTGAATTGTTAAAAATAAAGAATTATTTTAAAAGATCAAAAGATAGAGAAATTAATAAAAATCCATTTGAATGTTAAATTTTCGAAAATGAATTAATAAATTCTCATCTAAATTATCTTTAAATATGACAAACAAACATCCCCTAAAGTCACAAATATCCTTTATTCTAATGAATAAATAAAAATATAGATTCTAGATATACTCTAGATTTCGCTGTTTTCCCTTATCCAAAAACTTCATTATTCAACCAATAATTAAGGAAGAAGATATAATAATTTATTGGGAAGTGTGTCAGTTCTGGCTTATCTGTAGGAAAGTTTATCGACCATCTTTCAAACCATGTGACCGTTTATTTGAAGGATACATGACTCATCTTCCGCCATCAATACTTTATTTTTTTTAGAATAATACTTAGATAAGGGTGGGTTAGTATTTTAGAAATACTTACCCACCTTAAAGCTACATAATTTTACTTTTTTTAAAAAAAATTAGTTTTAATTGATGGAGAGAGAAATGTTAAAGTTGAGAGAAAAATGCAAAAATATAAAAATGTGTGGTTTTAAGGATGAAAATACTTACTCACCCTTACCTAAGTATTGCTTTTTTTTTTATTCATTTTTTCCCTCTCCTTTTTTTCGCTTTCTTTATTTTTGATGCCTCTCTTTCCTTTTTGAGTTTTTTCATGAATTCCTCAAATAATAATAATAATAATAAAAAAACACAAAAACCTTCCCAATATTTTTTTGTTACAATCTTGTAACTTCAAAAGGTCAAAAAAGAAAGAGGAAGAGATTTCACAGAAATTAAACTTTAAAAAAAAACATTTCTTAATTTTATTTTCTTTTTTTTCTTTCCATATTTGTTGTTTCTAGAAATAAAAAATAGTAGATTTAAAGTTTAAAAGTGGCAATTCAGAAAAGTCTGATAAAAGATAACAAAAAAAAGGGAAGAAGAAAGAGTTGTCGAAAAAAAAAAACGAGACGGTTTAATGGCCACCATTTTCGAGAAAAGTAAAAAAAAAAAATGTTAGTAAATTATAAATTTGGTCCTTATAATTTGAAAAAATTTAAAATTTAGTTCTTATAGTTTCAACGACTAAAATTTAGTCTATGTGGTTTAAAGATAGTTATAATTTAGTTTCTATAACTTTAAAAACTAGAATTTAGTCTTTATAGTTTGATCAAATCTAAAGATCAATCATTATCGTTTATAATCACTATGAATTATGTACGTGAAAATGAAATATTCACGTTGAATTTTTTGTCCAATAAGTCACTTACCTCACACTATTATTACTAACACATGAATAACTAACTTTCAGGCACTCAATTTGCTAACGATTAAAAATGATAAGGACTATTTTTTATATTTTATCAAAGCATAATGTACTCAATTCGCTAACAATTAGAAACGATAAAAACTATTTATATATATATATATAAAATCAAAGTATAGAGACTAAATTATAATTTTTAAAATCAAAGAGACCAAATTCTAACTTTTTTCAAAGCATAGGAACTAAATTCTAGTTTTTGAAACAATAAAAACTAAACTCTAACTTTTTTCAAAACATAGGGACCAAATTTATAATTTACCATAAAATGTAAAACGTGGTGCAGTATTAAAGGAGAAATACTTCTTTACTCATTAACAAAAGTAGAGAGTAGGGGTGCACAAATAACACGACAACCCGAGAAACCCGAACCAACCCAACTCAATTTGACGGGTTGGGTTGGGTTGGGTTCAAAATTATGAAATTTTTATGGGTTGGGTTGGGTCTAGGGTTGACCTAAAATTAACCCAACCCAACCTGACCAACCCGAATTTATTATTTAATTTAAAAAATATATTTTTTTACCTATAACATAATTATTATGTTATTTAATTATTTATATTATATGTGTATGCATGTTTATTTTATTTAATTATTATTGTTAGACTTTTTACTTTTTAATATTTTTTAAACTTTAAACTTATTGATGAAATTTTGAAGTGAATTAAACTTAATTTTGCATCTACAATAAAAATCTATTTATGCTAATATTCGTCATAAGTTTCTTGGAATAAAAAAAGGGTATTAGATTGTTTATTGAGTACATTGCTTATCATGGTGAGTTTATTTAATTTTAGGTTAGTTGCAAATTTATGAACCCGATAGCTCAACCCAACTTCACCAAAAAATAAAAGGTTGGATTGGGTTGGAAAATTGATCAACCCGAATTTTTGAGTTAGGTTGAAAATCACTCCAACCCAACTCTCACCCCTAGTGGAGAGACTTTATTTGTTGCTGATGTAGCACCATTTGATACCACAAATTTTATTTTAATTTTTGTTAAAATGAAAAAAACAATTGTGACACATTTCTTATTAAAGTTTCATGTGTATAAGCTGATATGGTACCCGGTGGTGTTTATTTTCTCTTCTTTTGAATTGATGATGTTGCCTTGGGGTTAGGGATCGATGTACATACGTTGGATTAAGAAATTATTTCAGAACAATCTAAATTTTTTTGGTTCGTGAATCCAATCAATCTAATTTTATGTGTTTGAACAATCCAATTCAATCAATATATTTTCTAATTTAATTAGTTCATTAGATTATTATTTTTGTTTATAACTTGAATATACATTTGTTATTTATTATTATTATTATTATTATTATTATTTTTATATAGAAATCATAATAGCTTTCTTTAATAATTCAACTTTAATTTATATCATGATATATACACTTAAAAAAAATATTTTAAAGAGTTTTGGAGAATAAAAAAATCTAGAAATAATAATTAAATTAAAAAATAAGGAAAATACAATTTTAGTCCTTAGGTTTGGGATATAATTGTTTCAAAAAAAAAATAAATAAAGAGTTTTGGATATAATTTTGATTTGGTCCCTAAGTTTCAAAATTAAATATTTTTACTATTGACATTCTAATAATACTCACTTTTAGTTTTTGTGTGTTTTTTTTTACTTTACTTTTGTACTTTTTTATTTTAAAAATTAAATTCATGTGAAAATTAAAATAATCATTTTATAATATATTGAAATTTAAAATTAGTTTAATCATCATTTTAGTCAATATTATGATACGTATTTGATAATTTTGTTATCTCAAAGACTAAAATAGAGTATTATTGAAATGTAAGAGATAAAATGTTGTGCGAGAGCTTTGTTATTTATAATGATTTGACATTTATGAGTTTTTTTTTAATAAAAAATAATGTCTTTTTATTTGTTTGTTATTCAAATCTCAAATTTATATTTATATTTATAATTTTATTGACTAATATTACTTCATTTTTTTTAAAATTTAATTATTTCTATTTTTCACCATAATATTTTTTATGATATTAATTTTAAATTTTAAATTTTAAAGAATCACATAAAAATTTACAAATTAACTGATTTGGTAATAATTAGTGAACTACTGATATTATGTAAAATTAATACAAGTAAATAAAAGTTTAGAAATAAAATAAAATGAACTATAAAATTAATGTTAATTTCAAATTACGAAAAATGTTTTAAAAGATGATATAGTGTGACGGACAATAAATTTTAATTAATTAATTCAAACTTAATAATATTAAGTATACGAAAAATAATATTAATAAACAAATTTTACCAAAAACCTAAAATTGATTATGAAACTATTTTAAATTATGAAATATATATTATAAAATTATCGTTGTTTTTAAATTAAAAAAATACCTTTTAAAAAATATTTTATTAGGTAAACGAAAATAATTTTTAATTAATTAGTTGAAAAAAATATTATGTATATAAAAAAATATAAATAAAAAGATAAAAATAATAAAAATAATTGTGAAAATACTACTAATTTAAAATTACAAAACATATTTGTTAAAAAAAAAAAGGATATTTGGTTGAAATTAAATCCATAGGAAGAGATAGTAAAAGGAGAACAAGAAAGTGTGTTCTTTATTTCCAATTACCACAGAGATGAGGATGACAGAAGAAACTCTGATACTTAACACACCATTTGTTTATACAGAGAAATCTTAAGCTAACACAAGATCCGGCCGTAAAGCCATAACAAAGTTTTTCCACAACTCCATAGAGCTGCTATTATTCAGAGCGAAACATTAATAAAGATCACGCAACACACACAGAAGAAATGCACTTAATTAGATTTGATATATAATTGTTATTATGATCCTCATCGCGAGGGTTTGATCATTTGATGCTCAATCACAGTTGATCATTATCATCCTTATCACAGGTGCATGGATCGCAACTGCAGTCGTCCCCGCACCCGCATTCTTTGCCCTCGGCTCCCATCTCTGCAACCTTGAAGGACCTGAAATTGATGGACAAACAAACACGGTTGATTAAAATCATAATTCGGAGCTAACTTCTACTTCTCTTGAGAGATTAGGATGACTTCTACGTATTGAAAATGATTATCAAACGGGCCTAATCAATGACACAAACAAATTCAAAGGAGGAAATTAGCGACTACACACTCTCCGCAAAAGCAGTTCTCCTGTCCACAATAACGGCAAGGCATTTTTACCGATGATGAACAACGAAGAGCGAAAAGATTGGAAATTTAGTTTTTGAAGTCAAACTATAACTTCTATTGGTTGAACGAGTTTCCATATATATAGAGGGTCGTGGAAAGAGAGAAGGTCTTATCCATCGTCCACGTGTCTAAATCGTAGCGAATGGAAATTTTAATTTCGGTTTTGGTGGGGTCAAGGATCGACGACCAGAAATAAAATGAACGGCCCATATTTGATCTGTTAAAGATAGATCAACCGTCCATATTTTTATTATTGTTTTTAAAAAATGAGCAGTCACATTTTTAAATACATTTGTTTTTTTTAAAAAGTAAACATTGGTAGAGGTATTCATATTGAACCGATGACTTTAGTCTTAATCTTGCTGTTGAACTGAATTATTACTAAACAATGAAATCAATCGGTCGCCAACCATTTTTTATCGATATGAACTTGATTACCGTTTTTTAAATACATTTGCTCACAGTTTTGAAGTTTTTTTTTTTTTTTTTTTTTTTTTTTTTTTTTTTTTTTTCTCCCTCCCCTCGCATTCTTCTTAAAATGGGATAGAAGCCATGGGAGTAAAAGAGAAGGAATAGTGGGACTTTATTTTTCATTTAAAAAAATAAAAATACTGACTTCTGACAAAAGATGTCTACGGGGCGGGATGGGGTAGGGGAATGGCTTCCCCGTCCCGTCCTCGCCAACGAAATTTATTCCGTCTTTGCGAATTCACCATTTTTTTATTGGGATTGGGGCGGGGATTTTCCGCGAGAAATTTATTTATTTGCCAATTAAAAGAAAAATATATATATATTTATTTTGTCCTATAGAATCTTGTCATGTGGCTGGGCAGCAAAAACAAATAGATAGCCCATAAACTTTTCTCAACTAATAATTAAGAAAGAAGATATAATGAAGTATTGGGAAGTGTGTCAATATGGCAACATTCTCCAAGTTGTTATTTGTTAAAAATAAGAATACTTCAATTCTTACGAATAAAGAAGTCAAACCCTCTTTAGTGGAATATATGACATCATTTAATGTTACAAATTTTTTGTTTCAACAACATTTTAAAAAAAAGGAACACTAAAGATGATTTACATCCTTATTCATAAAGAAACAAGTATACAAGTGTTTATATGTTAAAAATATGAGCCATACTTACATGACAGGAAAGTCTATAGACAATCCTTTAAACCGGCACCTGGCCCTTTATAACAGGATCACATGACTTTTCTTTTACATTTTTTCATGTCCATTAAAACAGAGGTCATCAATAACTTATTTTCCTTTTTCTTTTTTCTCTCTCTTTCCACTGTTATTCTTCTCTCTCTTTATTTATTATGATGTTTTTGTCCCCTTCGTTTGTCATGAATTCCTCAACCAAAAAAGAAGTAAATTAGGGTTTAAAAGTGGCAATTCACGAAAGTCCGATAAAAGAGAAAGAAGAAAAAAAAAAGGGGGACAAGGAGAACAACAGAGAGAAAAGAAAGGGTTGAAGAGTTGTTGAAAAGAAAAGAAAAAAAAAAGGTTTAATGTAAAACTTGGTGCAATAAAGTGACTCTGCTGATATAAAAAAAATAAAAAATAAAATGATGATGTCCCACTATTTAATGTCACAATTTTTTTTTACTTTTTTTGTTGATTTTTTCTTAAAAATGAAACAAAATTTATAACTTTAAATAGTGGCACTTAAGTAATAAGTAGAATATTTTTATTAATTCATGAATAGAGAAATATTTCTCATATTAAAGTGTCATGTGAATGTTGTTAGAGGTTTTACTGCAAGGAAGTTTTTTCCTAAACATGTATTTTTTCGGTTGTATCAACAAAAATTCTTTATCAATAACGGAATTCATTTAAACTTAATTTAGATTTGTGTAAATTTTTTATTCTAATAATTAAACTTCAAAATGAACTATATGATAAAGTTTGAAAATATCTCAAACTTCTGCTTTTCTATAAGTTTGAGGAGCGAGTTAGGATTTGCACAAGCTCAATCGTTATTCATCAACATTCCTTTCTAAATAAAAAGTATATTTACAAACTAATTTTGAATTAATCGACTAACTATAGTGTTGAGAAATCTATGGAGATCTCTTCTAAATTCAATACAAAATCAGAATCAAATGAGATGAATAAATAAATAGAAGAAGATGGAGAAGAAAATAGCACACCAGATTGAAGTGGTTTGGAACTAACCCTACCTCCACTGTTCAGAATTATGAGATGGCTTTTCTCATTCATAATTGTCATGGAAATCTCCAATAAACTCAAATGGTGGCTAGGGTTATTAGACTTATTTTGGTTAAAGTAATATGTTCATTAGTTAATCATTCCTCTCATTAGTTAGAGAGTTTGTTATTCAGTTTTGTATAGAGTCTTTATTTAACCAAATAGCTTAGCTTGTATAAATAGCACCAATGATGAATAAGAAATGTGTCAAGTCTTATTCTTTCCATTTTACCCTCTTTCTCTCTCGTAATATGGTATCAGAAGAATAAAGAAATCAAAGTCTCTTCATGTCTTTTCTCCTTCTTTTTTCACCGTCTTCCTCAATGGAACCTGCACAATTTGCAATTCCCTTTGAGATTCCTTCTGAATCAGATCTCAATCAATGCTCTTCTCCGATTCCTCCCTTTGCCGCCATTGATCCTTCGCAGAGCTTCTACTTTTTCAGTCACCATGATACTTCTAACCTAGTTCTCGTATCTGAACTTCTTGGAGAAGATAACTATGTCACCTAGAGCCGCTCCATGTTGCTTGCACTTTCGATCCGCAATAAGCTTGACTTTTTCGATGGTACTCTCCTGCCTCCGACTGATTCAAATCTCGCTACCTAGACTTGTAACAACAGCATTGTGGTTGCGTGGATCTTGAACTCCATTTCAAAATCTATCTCTACAAGTATCCTCTTCACTGATTCCGCTAGGACTATCTAGCTTGATCTCAAGGGTCGATATCAATGCAAAAACGGTCCCCGGATCTACCAGTTAAGTGAATTTGGTTCAAGCTCATCAATCTATTTCTGCTTATTTTGCGCAAGTCAAGAGTATCTGGGACAAATACATAACTTATCAGCCAGGGTGTTCTTGCGGATTATGCTCTTGCGGTGGACACAAAGCAATGGCTGATTTCTTTCAACAAGAATACCTCATGAATTTTCTAATGAGGCTCAATGACTTTTTTGGACAGGCTCGTTCTCTGATCCTCTTGATGGATCCACCTCCATACATAACGAAGGATCGGCTAGTGCAATGCCTATTCTCCTGATGGACTGACGTGTGCAATGCCTATTCTTCCTACTCCTACCATTGCGCTTGTTGTTGATCAGGTTGCTCACAAGGAACAAAACCACAAAGAGATCGCCCTATCTGTACTCATTGCAATCGAATTGGTCATACGATTGATCGCTGCAACCGCCTTCACGGTTTTCCCCTAGGTTATTTTCCCAAATCATCTTCAGCACCTTCAACTGAGGAATCCTAAGTCCAAACCAGCACTTCCACTGCTACTGTGGCTTCTGCGACCACTGATGTCTCTCTCTCTCATCAATGGATTTCGCTCAGTACCAGAATCTTCTTACTCTGCTCCAAACCAAGCTTGACCGGTAAAACCAGACACTACGACTTTGGTTTCTCACATTGCAGGTATGTATGTCATACTATGACCAACACGAGTTCGCTTAATGTGTTGTCTTCGTCTCGTTGGATTTTGATACTAGTGCATCCACTCATATTTTCTGTCACCGTGCTAGTTTTAGTTCCCTGCATTCTATTCATACATCAGTAGTCTTGCCTGATAATACAACTATTGATGTTCATTATTCTGGCTCCATTTCCCTTTTTGGCTATCTCCATATGCACAATGTATTATTTGTGCCCACTTTTCAGTACAACCATGTATCCATCAGCTCTCGAACCGCGGATGCCTCGTTATTATTCAATTTTTCTAACAACTCTGCACTATTCAGGAAAGGTCCACTTTGAGGACGATATCAAGGGTGGTGTTCAGAATGGGCTATATATTCTTGAGAATCCACGAGCTACTACTGTTGCTTTAGTGCAAAGGTTGTCTCAGGATATATGGCACAAGAGGCTTGGCCATTTATCAGATACTTGTTTACTTTCTCTTAAAGATGTATTGTTTTTTTTAATCAAACAGTGATGCTACTAACACACCTTGTAGTATTTATCCTGTTGCTAAACAAAAATGCTTGCTCTTTTCAGCACATAATAATAAGGCCTCGAGCCCTTTTGATTTGATTCACGCAGATACTTGTGGCCCGTTTTCTACTGCATCTTTAAGTGGTTATAAGTATTTCTTAATGATTGTTGATGATTGTACACGCTACATATGGGTTTATATGTACGGTCTAAGTCGGATGTTCTTATGATTGTTCCTCAATTTTTTCGGCTTGTTTTAACTTAATATGGTAAACATACCAAGGTGTTTCGATTTGACAACGCTCCTGAGTTACTGTTCAAAGATTTCTTTCTCTCCAAAGGAGTTGTTCACCAATTTTCTTGTGCAACTCGCTCGGAACAGAACTCTGTTGTCGAATGCAAGCACCAACACATCCTCAATGTATCGAGAGCCTTGTTTTTTCAGTCTCGTGTTCCATTGCCATTCTGAAGTGAGTGTGTTTTGAATGCTGTATATTTGATCAATAGAACACCCTCACTAAACCTTGATGGTTCCACCCCTTACACCTTACTATGTGGATCTTCTCCTGATTATTCAATGTTAAAGGTGTTCGGATGCTTGTGTTTTGCATCAACATTGCCTGCAAACCGGACCAAGTTTGAGCCCCGCGCCACTGCAGCCATCTTCATGGGGTATCCGCCTGGTATGAAGGAGTATCGGTTATATGACAGTGAACAGCGAAAGGTTTTTTTATGTCTCGAGATGTGATCTTTCATGAGCATCTTTTCCCCTTTCACTCGATTACTAGCTTTGATGCTCAGCCTTATCTATTTCATGACATTGTTCAACAACATTGTTCAATTGTGGATCCTCTTATGAGCTCCAACTATGATGTACCTAATGTTTCTGACACTAAGGTGTCCAATGCTGTGGACATGAGTGTGCCTATTCTGCTACCTATGCCAACTGATCCTTCTCACCCGCCTAACTCTCACTTAGACCCTCTAAAAGCCCCTTCTTCTTCTGAGCCTACCTCAACATCAGATTGTTTTCCCCCACAAACCACCTATGACAATCCTAACCTCATTCTCCAACCTGACATCTGCAGATCCAGCAGAACACATAAACCACCTAGATATTTGCAAGCCTATCATTGCAGCCTTATCACAAATAGTTCCATCCCCCATTCCCCCCCCCCCCCCCCACCAGATATCCTCTACAAAACTACCTAGCATATGCCAAATTTTCCTCGTCACACAAGGCTTTTTCCCTAAAAGTCTCTGCTCATTTTGAACCTCAGTACTATCATCAAGCCGTATTCGATCCTCATTGGAAAGAAGCCATGAATACCGAACTCAAAGCATTGGAAACCAATTCTACTTGGAGTGTTGTTCCACTTCCTCCCTCTCAAACCTCAGTAGGCTACAAATGGGTGTATAAGGTAAAGCTCAAAGCTGATGGCTCAAGGGAACAATACAAGGCCCGTTTAGTGGCCAAAGGATACACACAACATGAGGGTCTCGACTACATAGAGACTTTCTTTCTCGTTGCAAAGTTGGCCACCATCCGAATACTCCTCACCATGGCTATATCCTTCAACTGACCCCTTGTTCAGCTTGATGTAAACAGCACATTTCTTACATGGATAGTTAGTAGATGTTTATATGGACCTCCCACTTGGCTACAAGTCTCATTCCTCAGTTACTTCAGGAACCCGAATGGTCTGTAAACTCCATAAGTCCCTATATGGCTTGAAACAAGCATCACGTTAATGGTTCGCCAAATTCACTTCCACCTTGATATCCCTCAATTTTACACAGTCCCGGGCTGATTATTCTTTGTTCTATCAAGGTTCAGGTGATAGTTTTTTGGCCCTTCTTGTATATGTTGATGATATTATCGTTACTGGTGCTTCTGTCATTCGAATTCAGCAGTTAAAAAAGGTTCTCAACCAAGCTTTTAAACTCAAGGACCTCGACAACTTGAAGTTTTTCCTTGGCTTGGAACTTGCGCGGTCAGCTGAAGGACTATTACTTTCTAAACGTCAATACACTTTACAAATGCTTGAAGACGCTGGCTTACTTGGTTGTAAACTGGAAGTCGTTCCCATGGACCCGCTTGTCAAGTTGAAACAAACTGACAATCTCTTAAAGGACCCTGCTGCCTATCGAAATATCATTGGAAAACTCCTATACTTAACTATTTCCCGTCCAGAAATCACATTTGCCATTAATCTCTTAAGTCAATTTATGGCTCAGCCTTGCCAAGAACACATGGCTGCTGTTTAACGCCTTCTTCGTTACCTAAAGTCATCACCAGGACAAGGTATCATGTTGAAACTTTCCCAGTCCTTCCAAATACATGTTTTTATCGATTATGACTGGGTGGCCTGTCCTGATACTCGAAGGTCCACATACAGTTTTTGTTTGTCCCTTGGAAACTTCCTTGTCTCATGGAAATCCAAGAAACAAACCACCGTATCTCGATCCTCATGTGAAGTAGAATATCAGGCTTTGGCTCTAACACTCTGTGAAATCATATGGGTTCAATCTTTCCTCACTGAGATAAACCTACCTTCCACACCACCTTTGTTGTTTTGCAATAATGAGGCTACCATTCATATTGCCTCCAATGCAATGTTCCATGAACGAATAAAGCATATTGAGATAGAATGCCATTTCATCAGAAACAAAATGTAAGATGGAACTCTCAAATTAATGCCAATCCGGAGCCAACAACAGCTTGTTGATCCGTTTACTTAAGCTCTCCCAGCTCGGCTCCTATTTCCGCTCATCAGTTGTCTTGGCATTGTTAATCTATGTGTTCCATCTTGAGGGGGGGCCTATTAGACTTATTTTGGTTAAAGTAATCTGTTCATTAGTTAATCATTCATCTCATGAGTTAGAGAGTTTGTTATTCAATTTTGTACCGAGTCTTTATTTAACCAAATAACTTAGCTTGTATAAATAGCACCAATGATGAATAAGAAATGCGTTAAGTCTTATTCTTCCCATTTTACCCTCTTTCTCTCTCGTAATAAGGATTTATCTCAAAGGTAGAAGATGAACCCAAGGAGCTCTATATACTATAACTCAATTACACAACCCACATGTGGTTAATAATTAACCATCCAACTAACCCCTAAATTAAAACTAACCTCACCAATGGGTTAAAAAAATGATGTGTAATTCACATTTTACAAATTACCCTTTTTAAGTACATATCATAATGGCATCATAATATCAGAGTTGAAATTTTGAAATCATCATAATTCCAGACACACTTTGATCAAAACTTGCTCAAGTAGAGCAACATAACTACAAACAAAACTGGATCAGAATTTGCTCATTCAGAGAAAATCAAACCGGTCTTCAAGACCTCAGAATCTGAACAGAACAATTAAAACTGTCAGAATTTCAATAGAGCGATGAACTAAATCCACCAACGGCAACCTGAACCTGTTCTTACATACAATATCGTTTGAAAATAGAAAAATCTCATCAAACAAGATTTCAAACATAACGTTTTATAAAACATGGAATCAAAACAAATGAGAAATCTCCTCTCAAAACGACATAAGCAGCAAAAAAGAGTCAGCATAATCGGTACCAACAGACTCTTCAGAACTAATGCATTAAGCAAACAGACTCTTGCAAAACTTTTCAGAACTAAATTTACCTTGCCAAATTCCATAATTTTGAAATTTTCAAAATTGTGAGAATTTTCAGAATTTTCACATTGTTCAGAATTCTTCTTCTCAAATTTTCATCTTCAAATCCTAGATCTCAAAGAGTCAAGAACTATTTCTAGGGTTAACAAATATCTGTCGTACTTAATGACTGATTTAAAATCTTTGTAATTTTCAAATAATAAATCGAGGAGGATCATAACTTGGTTTTCACCATCTAATTTTCTCTCTTCAGAATTGGCCAGGTCACAACAAATTTTATTGAATTCGACAATGTTTTCTTCCAACTCCTTAGCAGGATCATCTAAGCCTTTTGCAATATTTTATTGCACTAAAAGGGCTCACAATTTCTTATCCTAAATTTAGAAAAAATAATACAAAGATCAGAAAAATAAAGAAATTTGAACTATTTCTGCAGATTTGCAAGCTAAACATGTATATTCGACCTCAGTGTTGGATCGTAAAATAATGAATTATTTATTTCATCCTCAAGAAATAAGGTTATCCCAAAAACTATGCAAAAGTAGACTTTTGATCATCAAGATCCAATAATATCCAGTTAAAATCAGCATATAGACATAAAAAGAATTAGTATATGATTCTAATAAAAGAGCATAATTAAGAGTACTGTAAGATTTTTGGCTAACATCCAACTATACTCCTATTAGAAGTAAGAGAAGAAATATAATACTTTAAAATAACAAGTAGCTGGAATTCAAAAAAAAATAACAAGTAACTGACGATCAATTCAATTTTCAATATTCCGCCAATTGTAAACGAAGTTTAACTTAAATTTGAAAATAAGCAGATAATTAGTTGTTTTACTATGCATAGAAACAATTAATTCTTTTACTATGCTGTAATTTTTTTGATTCAATACATTGGGGGAAGGGGAGATCGAACATGTAACCTCATGATTATTAAGTCGTACAAGATGTCACTAGAGCATTGCTCATATTGATTTTACTATGCTGTAATTTAGGCTTCCCGAAAAATAAGGATGTTTTTATGATTTCTATTTTCAATTTATAAACCTATGTGACCAGCACAACCTTTCTTTAAATATTGACCGCTGGTAGTGTAAACAGAATAAATACAATGTTTAGGCAAAATAAAATAATGTACCATGTGTTTAGAAAAACGTTGTACCAATTTAATAATTTGAGATTACAGATTTGAATCGTCGTTGAATAAAAAATAATAATAATGCTGTTAATTAATACAACATCAATGAAACGTGGAAGAGCAATGACTTTTTTGATATACATTATTCGGATTTGAAATGTCTTGCTGATTTTGTCTGGGTTTTGTTTAATTATTTTTAGAAATTTAAAATTTGTTATTTTACTTTACTGTAATTTTTTATTTTGAGTACATATCGGGCGAGGGGGACAAATATCAATTTTCGGGATCGAACCTGAAACGATAGTGTTGAACTGGTTTACAACAAAACAATAAAACTATTGCGTCACTAACCCATTCGATTTACTTTACTGTAATTTAGGCTTCCTGGAGATAAGGATGTTTTTTATGGTTTCTATTTTCAGTTTATAAACATATGTGGCCAACACAGCCTTTCATTAAACATTGACGGTTGGTACTGTAAATAGAATAAATATAATGTCTAGGCATAATAGAATAATGTACCATGTGTTTGGCATAACGGTGTTAATTAATACAACATCAAGGAAACGTGGAAGAGCGGTGACTTTTTTAATATATATTATTCAAATTTGAAATGTCTTACTGATTTTGTCTAGGTTTTGTTTGATTATTTTTAGAAATTTAAAATTAGACATTAGGGGTGAACATGGGTTGGGTTGGGTTGGGTTGAAAAGGTTTTCAACCCAACCCAAATTTTCGGGTTGGTCGTTTTTCCAACCCAATCCAACTTAATTAAAGAGACAACTCAACCCAACCCAACCCAACCCTATATTTTCAGGTTGGATTGGGTTGGGTCATCGGGTTCATCAATACTTGCAAATATATATACTTTTTTTAATCAAATTGATCATACTTTATACATAAACAAAATACAATCTCTAATCATTATCATATCAAGTTAATGAAATGATATAAATATTTAAT
>JBBMKA010000018.1:18094013-18114713 GCA_037833695.1 Sechiopsis laciniata | reverse complement strand
GTTGATCCCAACACCCCAATTTTCGATACCAATTTAACTCACTGTCAAATATTTTCAATTACTTTTTTTCCTTTTTTTCTTTCATTCGTGTGTGTTTAGGTCAACATAATACATAATACTATTCTCACGAGATATTTGTCTAATCTTAGACTAGATACGTCTTAATTCTGTAATGTCTTCTAAACAGATTAATTTATAATTTTGTTCTTTTTAACTTTTTTTTCTTATTGGCCCTTAAACAAATCTTATGATCCATGACACTTTGTAATTTATTTTAGGAGTTAAAAGCCACACATGTAATCTAGCTTACTTTCAGACCATAAACATTTAGCCCAATTATCTTTCAGCCCCAACTATCGAACGACGCCGTTTACTTACGTCTCCTAATTTGAATCGTCTATTACCGCTAGTTCGACTTTCCGGCCAGTGTCAGATTCAGATCTCGAAGATGGAGCCGGAGATGGCGAACGAGCCTTCTCCGACGGCTTTTGCCAATTAATTTCTTGTATTTTCCCCTCTGAAATCTTACAAAGCTCACAATTACACTACAATGGCGTTCCCAACTTCGTACTCTGCAATCGACGACAAAGATTTCGACGATGCGGCTTTGTGGGCTGTAATCGACTCTGCGGCGGCGGCGGCGATTTCTTCCTCCAAAACTCGTAAGTCTCTAGCTCTCAATTGCCTCAATAAATCTAACCCTTCTCCGCCGCCAAAATACCCGAAAAGCCCCGTGACTCCGGCGCAGAGGAGTTCTAGGGTTTCTGCAGAGGGCGAAGTGGTGCAGGAGCCTTGGGTGTTTCAACCTCCTCGGAAAATTGCAAGGACTTGTTCATCGGAAGTGAGTGAGAGCAGTCCTCTTGCAGTTGTGTTTAACAACGCGCTTCGGACTCCGGTTCGTGGGCCGGTTTATTTGTCTCCTGAAGCGTACATGTCGCCGCAAATGGGTTCTGGTTCTGAAGGATCTCCGGCTAGTTGTGGGAGTGGGCTGAATGAGGGGAGTGGAATTGCTAGGCATAGCCTCTCTGGGCAGTTCCCTTCTGTGTCTCTCTTTAAGGAGTATCAAAATGCGGCAATGGCGGTATTTTCTATATCCATTTAGTGTTCTGCCTTTAGTTTTCATTTTCATATCATACTTTCCAAGTCTATGTTTCAATAAATTTCTAGTAAACACGAAACTGTAGGATAGCCCGAGCACTAGAAGTTAGAAACTTGTAGAATTCATTATTATGACATTTAGGAATCTGTATTTTGTGTTAGAATTATTGTTAGGGACGAACACCTTGAACAAATGGCCATGTTGTTATGATATTGTCAACTTTGCTCATAAGCTCATGACTTTGTTTTTGGTTATGAGTCATGACCGAAATGACTTGTACCAACGGAGATGGTTGTCCACACTTTTAAATCCATGAATTTCTCCTTATCAAGCTGATATGGGAGAATGGTCGGATTCCCAACAGTTGAATCCAAAAATTTTGCTCTGAAGAGGTGGGAATCATATCAAGTGACGGTCGCAATCTTAAATGGTTTATAATGTTAGGCAATAGTTTTATTGCTGGAAGTTTTTCAAGTTTTAGTTTAACGACAGTAGAAAACTTTTGCCCTCTCACTTGTCTTAAAAAGACGCCAAGTTTTCAAAAGTATACCATGTCTCAGTGGAGAACAGGCTGGTGTGAAATGGTTTTGTGGGCATGAGAAGCCATTATTGGCTCATTTCAGTAAAGTAGATTGAAAAATGTGAGATTGAAAAAGAACCCAACTAAACAAAGGCATGATTGGTTTAAATCATGGTACAAATAGTCCAATTTAAATTTGCTAAGCCAACATGAAAATGCATTTACTATATCCTAATGATATTTCTAATATTTTCATTCTAATACTCTAATAGCTACATATTTGCGTCTATGAATAGTTTTATTTGCTCTTAAACTCTTAATTATCTCACTTTTACATGTGTCATGGGATTGAGTTAAGTTTCTCAGGTCATGTTACTACTAAATTTTTGTTGCTATTTTGTAAGTCCATATAAATTAAGTACAGCATAGTTGTTCAGCTCACATTAACACACGCTGCAAGTCCCACGTCTTTTATGTGTATCAATATTTTGATTGGAACTTGCCTTTCTGAAAGCTAGTAAAGTGATTTATGTCATGTCTCTAAAATTTTTTTTAATTTATATTCTTTGACAATCTCCATGTACAGATTTTAGAGAAATCAGACTTTACTATGATTGCTGGGAACCCTTTTATAAAAAAATCAGGTCGAGCTATGTATTCTATGTCCTTTCATTACCGCATGGAGAAATAGATGTAACAGGGATAGTTACTTTATACAGGATGGAGGAAGATTTCATTTTATTTCAATCTCTCTTTTGAAATCAAGGATAAGACAATTGAATTTGACGAGAACCGCAATGTCCAGCGTGCTGAGTTTGTTGTTCGAGCATACATGCAGTATGTTCATGAATGGAACTTGATAACTTATCATTATTCTACTCCTATTCGTTTATCAATTTTTGCAGGGTTAAGCTATTTTCATGTGATATATTCTTAAACTGAACTATAGTCTGAAACTCATTTTCGTAATACTAGAGGTGGTAGATTTTGTGATGGATGGGGCTCGTGTGAACGGCGTGAGAAGAGGTTCATAAAACCAAATCATGATATTCCTAGCACAGCAGAAACCAGGGCCAAGAATAAGGCATGCCAAGTAAGTTTTTATTTCTCACTACCGACAGAGAATTTATATTTCTAATAGTTGCTTAGTTTTATCGAAGTGTCGGATTTGTTAATTTTACGGACGTTCTGTTGGAAATAGATCACTGTTAGGAAGCTTTAAAGTTAAATGGTCGCTAAATGCAGAAGCTAGTTAGAGTATACACATCGAATCTTTTATATTTCTTTCTAATAATTAACATTTATCTAATATGTGGGCTCAGATATTAATTTGGTTACTGGAGTCTTCCATGTGAATTATCACCATCAATTAAGAAGGAAAAACATGGCAGGAGTTTAAACTCACGTCCGTGGATTTGAAATGTTTAAAATTCACTTCTTTTTTTTTCCGTAACCATGAATGTCTGGGTCAGCTTACGTGCATCTCAACTATTCTCACGTGATACACCGCTTGGCTTGACTTGACCCTACACTATGCATTAAATCTATAACTTCTTAGATCATCTTGAAGACCCTCTTTTGGTCCTGATTTTTTATGGATGTAAGATGTAATGTAACCATATAGTCCTAAATTGTTACAACTGAAACATTAAGGATTAAATTTTTACTTCAATAAAAGTTGAAGGACTAAAAGTGAATTGATCTTTTAACCTATATATTAGATGTCTTTTTTACATATTCTCGATAACTTTCACTTTGTATGTAGTATGGATTGAATTGGATAAAAATGCAACAAGTTTCAAATATGTTTTGCAGTAACTTTGAAATGCCCAAAATTAATTTTGCCATGCATTTTTTTAATAGTAATTTTGGACATGATAAAAGTGATTTTGGTCATTTCATAACATGCTCATCCATAGATAGAATAGTTTTGATTCTGCTGCAAGCAATGACATTTTTAAACGTATTCAGGACCTGCTTGGCATCGGAGAGTATCGACCTGGCGCATGCCAAGGCCAAAAGTAAAGTCTTGACAGATTTATACAACAGCCATAATCTATATAACAACAACTTGTATTGGAAGGAGTTAGATGTAGAGCAAACAAAACATAACCACAAAAGCTCACTGAGTGTAAGAGTTGTAACCAATCTGAGATCTCAAAGGACAACAGCAATGGAGGAGAAAACACCATTGCTTCTTGTAATGTTGTAATATCTGGTAAAACTTTCATATATTTTTTTCCTTGTAGAAAGTGATATAGTTGGCTGCACCATTTCTTATGTACTGCCCTTATAATGTAAGATAATATTGGTTCACTGCCTCAGTTTGATCTTTTTCTTGGTGGAAAGATACTGTTACTTTCTTGAATGTTGGCTTTGGGTCCCTTTGTCATTATTTCCCAGTCTTGGCGGAGGCCATTGGTTTTGTGATATAATTTATTTCAGCAGTACTCACGCACTGCCTAAGAAGTATTTAGTACACACTTTTGGGAATGCGTGAGAATAATAATATGTCACATCTTTAATATATTATTTATTTTTCATTAGTCAAATTATCATTGTTTTTTATATTTTAATACATTTTTTAATATAATTGATGACATATTATTGTCTTTACAAATGATGGGAAGTATGTACTAAGTAATACTCAAGTTATGCTATTTTTTTAGAGCTCAAGTTGGATTTCAGGTCATTGGACGAAGAAGGAAATGAGTGCTCTAGATGAAGCTACCTTAAAGTGGAAGTGTTTCACTTTTTTTTAGCAATACTCAGATTTTTAAGAAGTACCTAGTACATACTTTCCATCAACTGTGGAAATAATAATGTGCCACATAGGGGTGCAAGGCAAAACCGAAAAATTGAACTGAACTAATCCAATCCAATGGATCGGATCGGTTTTTTAGCACAAAGTTGAACATATCGATTTGTAATTTGAAAAAATCGAAAATATTGGATCGGTTTCAGTTTTCGTCTTCAAAAACCAATAAAAATCGATCCAAACCGAAATATATATATTGTCAATAAATCATGTAAAGTCATATTTATTCAATTATTTATAAGATTTTTTAAAGTCTTGAAGATCAATCTAATGTTTTTTTATCCTTCAAATGTCAATATATTTTCTAAGTAATTTTCTCAAACTTTACTTTTTTCATATTATTTTGTCATTATCTATTTAAAACTAATTTTATGAAAGAAAATTAGATGCAATGACCAAACTTGTTAAGAAAATTGGAGATTTTTTTTTTTAGTTAGAAATGTTGTTTTTGATATATTAAAAAATATTGGACATTGGATCGGATCCAAAACCGAATTGAACCAATTGAAAATCGAACCATTGGTTCTATACTTTATTGGACATTGGATCAGATTCATTTTTAGAAAACCAAAGATATCGGTTCGGTTGTCGGTTTGGCACAAAACTGACAAAATCGAACTGAAATCACCCCTAGTGCCACATGTTCAATATATCATTTCTCTCTCATTAGTTAAATTATCATTGTTTTTTTAATATTTTTTAATACATTTTTTTTATATACTTGCATATGTGACATATTATTGTCTTCACAAATAATGGAAAGTATGTACTAAGTACTTCTTAGGTAATACTCAAGTTTTGCTCTTTTTATTTTTATTTTATTAGAGCTTGAGTTGGATTTCAGGCCTTTGGACGAAAAAAGAAATGAGTGTCCTAGATGAAGCTACCTTAAAGTGGACCCTTTTTTTAGCCGAACTCGAATACTTCCTAAGAAGTACTTAGTACATACTTAGTACATACTTTTCATCATTTGTAGGTATAATAATATGCCACATCTTCCATATATTATTTCTTTCTCATTAGTCAAATTATCTTTGTTTTAAAAAAATATATTTTAATACATTAAAAAAAAACATACATGCCTATGTAATATCTTATTCTTCTCACAAATGATGAGAAGTATGTATTAAATACTTTCTAGGTAATACTCAAGTTTTGCTCTTTTATTTAGCGCTTGAGTTGGGTTTTAAGTCATTGGAAAAAAAAAGAAAATGAGTGCTTTGGATGAAGCTACCTTAAAGTGGAAATGCTTCTCTTTTTATGACGTTTTGAAAAGTTGAGACCATATACCAATGAAGGTTGTTGTCATCCCATTTAAATCCAAGACTTTTCTCTTTTCTTTCTCATGTACATCAAGTGGTTGCACTTCTAGCACATTTAAATAACTTAAAGTTTCATCTTTAAATGTTGAGGATCTTACCTCATGATATATCGACAAGTTTTATAATAAATTAATTTTGTGATGTAATCTCATGTAATCTAATATGATATAATATGTAATGATGAGTTTAAAGAGATAGTCTTAAATGAACATGTTAATGAAGGCACATAGAACAAATGATAAAACCTTATAACATTTAGAACATGTATGAGCTACACCTTGGCTGTATTTTCACAAATGCTAAGTCATTGTCAACATCAGTTTCAAAATCAATTTGGAATGGACATTGACGTGGGTGAATCTTGGCCTTCTATCTCCACATTTGCATCCATCAAAGCCATTTCTTCTCTAATGCAGCTCAACACCTTTTTGAATTATCAACACTTTCTTGTAACTCTAATGAATTTCACTAAACAACATACTGAACATATTATAAAATATTAGACATAACTTTAGCCAGCCAAGATATCCAACTCACATTAACTATCTAAATTCCAAAATCAATTGATTATGGCTGTTAGGTTCTGTTATTTCAGTCATTGGTAAATTGGAAACTTACCAGACTAGTCAATTTTAGAAAATAATTCTAAATTGCATCATTAATTTTTTTTTTTTTTTCAAATGTTATTTGTCACCTCTCGACTCCATTGTTGCATCTTTTTCCAACAAAAAAATATTAATAAGTATTGTCACATACTTTCTTATAATATATATATAATACAATAATGTATTAATGACTATAAATGCAAATATTTTAGAATTTTATGATATTTATAATTAATGGGGAATTTTAATATATAATAACGTATTAATGACTATAAATCCAAATATTTTAGAATTTTATGATATTTATAATTAATGAGGAATTGTAATGGATGAGCTATTTTAAAAAAATAATTACAAATATAGTCAAATTTTAAAATATTTGCATTCATAGTCATTAATACATTTCAATACTATATTATTAATACTCATGAATATAGATTAATACAGTATTATTATTAATACATATGAGTATGATTGTTAATTTTTTTTAAAAGTGATCATATTTATAATTTTTTTCCATAATTAATTTGTCGGACAAGTACTTTCCTCATGGGCTTCCATATCATCCCAAAACCGTTTCCGTTTGGGCCACTGGGCCTTGTTGTTTTTCAGATGAGCCCACTACAGCTAAATTACAGGCTCAAAAGACAGAGAAGAAGCCTAGAAAGCAAGCCCATATATATTACCATTAGCGCCTAAAACCACTGTTCGTCTTCGTCTAAAACCCTAAAACCATTTCATCTCGTCGTTGGAATCTGCAGACTCGCAGCTTGTTAAACCTTCCGAACTTCAGCCATGTCGGAAGTTGAGATTCCTCGATCGGAGAAGAAGAAGAAGCATAGAAGCAAGGATGAAGAAGTATCGCCGGCCGTCGGTTCCGACGAGCAGCCGCCGCCGAAGGACGTCGCCGACTTCATGATCAAGCCTCAAAGCTTCACTCCTCCAGTGGACACATCTCAATGGCCTATTCTGTTGAAAAACTACGACCGGCTCAATGTGCGCACCGGCCACTACACTCCTCTGCCGTGCGGTTTCTCTCCTCTCAAGCGGCCTCTAGCCGAGTACATCAGGTACGGTATTCTCAACCTTGATAAACCGGCGAATCCTTCCTCGCATGAGGTTGTGGCTTGGATTAAACGGATCCTTCGGGTCGAAAAAACGGGCCATAGCGGCACTCTCGACCCGAAGGTTACTGGTAATTTGATTGTGTGCATTGATCGAGCCACGCGGCTCGTGAAATCGCAACAGGGTGCGGGTAAGGAGTATGTGTGTATTGCTCGGTTGCATTCTGCTGTGCCCGATGTTGCGAAGGTGGCTCGGGCTCTGGAGACGCTCACTGGAGCTGTGTTTCAGCGGCCGCCTTTGATTTCGGCTGTGAAACGACAGCTTAGGATTAGGACTATTTATGAGAGTAAGCTTCTAGAGTATGATGCTGATAAACATTTGGTTGTGTTTTGGATTTCTTGTGAAGCTGGAACTTATGTTAGAACATTGTGTGTGCATTTGGGGTTGATTCTTGGTGTTGGAGGGCATATGCAGGAGCTTAGGAGGGTGAGGTCTGGGATTTTGGGTGAGAAGGATAATATGGTTACAATGCATGATGTTATGGATGCTCAATGGGTTTATGATAATTTTAAGGATGAGAGTTATTTGAGAAGGGTAATTATGCCTCTTGAGGTGGTTTTGACTAGCTATAAAAGATTGGTTGTTAAGGATTCTGCTGTTAATGCTATTTGTTATGGTGCTAAGTTAATGATTCCAGGGTTGTTGAGATTTGAGAATGATATTGAGGTTGGGGAAGAAGTTGTACTTATGACTACTAAGGGTGAAGCCATTGCTCTTGGTATTGCAGAGATGACCACTGCTGTGATAGCAACTTGTGATCATGGTGTTGTTGCGAAGATCAAAAGGGTTGTGATGGATCGCGATACTTACCCGAGGAAATGGGGATTGGGTCCAAGGGCATCGATGAAGAAGAAACTTATTGGAGCAGGGAAGTTGGATAAGCATGGAAAACCAAATGAGAACACTCCTCAGGAGTGGCTGAGGAATTTGGTTTTGCCTACTGGTGGGGATTCAATGGTTGCAAGCGTCTTTGCTGCCGATACCGCCACTGCAAAGCAGACTGATGTTGTTGTTGAGGATGGAGGGCGGAAGCGAAAACACGATGAAGAAACAGAAGCTGCTCCTGCTAAGAAACTGAAAGCTGAGAAGGCTGAAGAAGCTGAAGAAGTTGGGAAGAAAGAAAAGAAGAAGAAGAAGAAGAAAGAGAAAGAGAAGGGTACTGCTGAAGCATCCGACGATGAAAATGCTGAGAAATCTGAGAAGAAAAAGAAGAAGAAAGACAAAGATGCAAAAGAAGTAGGTACACCCGAAACTGAGAAGTCCGAGAAGAAAAAGAAGAAGAAAGACAAAGATGCGAAAGAAGCAGGAACACCCGAGCTAGAGAAGTCCGAGAAGAAAAAGAAGAAGAAAGATAAAGAGTCTGCAAATGATACACAAAATGGTGAAGCAGATGGTCATATTAATGGGAGTGAGAAGAAAAAGAATAAGAAAAAGAAGAATAAAGATGGAGAAGAATAAGATACATGATCAGATTCAACTTTATATTTGGGTAACTATGACTATCTATTTCAGTTTTCTAACTTTTGCAAGTTATTTTTATGCATTTCATGTAGAATTTTTGTTTTAACATTAAGGCTCTAGTTACTGTTCGATTCCACCACATCTTCCTTGCAATATTCCCGTTTGGATTTGTGGTCTTTCTTGATATCTTCTATTTCATCTTTGCAAGCTTGTGGTGTGATGCTCTGCTTTCCCTAGAAGTTTTATAAAAGGCAAATCTTGTATTTTCAAGAAGATGGAGGGCTAGGTGGAATGGCTATATAGAACATCTATGAACACAAGGAAATCAATTTTGTTTTTGTTTGTATAATTTGAGACTTGAAATCAAGTTGACAAATGACATTTAGTATTTTCTTATTCCTGAATGTGTTGGTTAATTTTATTGGTTGTGATAGTGATGTTTATATTTCAGGCTTTTAAGTTTCAAATTTTAATTTTTATGATGGCTAACTATCTATAAATTAATCTCTTATGGATTTCTTTGACATTCAAATGGTGTAGGATGTTCGAGCCAATTCATACTTACCTCAACAATTCTCACCGGACATACCAATATAAAAAAAGTTTCAATTTTTTTTTAAGATAATAGGCAACCATCTCTTATTCATTATGTGGATTGTGGTGTATTACTTGTGTTCAATATTCAAGCCATCCATTTCAGGTACATCATATTCATTTGGTTCTTTTTTAATGCACCTTGGAGAACCATGATTAATTTAAGTCATGGATGAATAATAAAGCAAGAGTATTATCCACTAAATGCTATTGTATTATATGGGTTTGTTTATTTTCATGAATTCAACAAAGAACTGCTATTGAATAGGAAAGATCGATGAATTCTAAGTACCAAGACCAATTGATTTTGCATTGTGAAATAATGACAAAAAAATCTATCACTTCGACTAATGATAATACATTGCAAAAACTTGTGACCATAGATTCGTAAAGGACAATGAAGAGCGTGACATCAATTAAATCTCGAGATGCAGCTTAATCGACATAACATATAAAAATATGTATTTAAGTTGACATAAAGCATAAAATATGTATTTATGTTGAAAAAATCTTAGATTCGAATTTTTGGCTTTTGAACTTAAAAAATTCAAAAGATGTATTAAATAAAATTATGTTTAATTTTAAAGGACATCTAAACAAAAGAGTATAAACACAAAAATGAAAAAGAACATGATGTGGGTTTGGAGTGATAACATAAGTCAAATTGGCCCAATCCCTCAACTAATGCTACAAACATCTAAATCTACAAATGTATTCATGTACTCTAGCATGGCAGAAAAAAGAAAAAAGAAAATCAAATTTAGTTTTGTGATGAGAGTACATACCTATTAAAGTTAATCAACCTCAAACGAGTATTTGTCCCAAAGAAATAAAATTGAGACATACAAATACATCGTTCCTTATTGAGAATTGATGGACTACATCACTCGTAATTAATTAATTTTTCAAATAAAATCTCATACTATCTAATATATATATGACAAAAGCAATTGATCAATAGATCAAATCCCAACAAAAAACTTATTAAACTAGTTTTTCTAAATAAAAAATAAAGAAGGGATTCTTGAAATATTGATTAAGTAAATTACAATTAAAAATTAAATAAACCCTCAAATTGAGAAAGTTCAATCAACACTCGGAATAAGAAATTAATATTTAGCCACACATGGTAAAAAGAAAAAGAAAAAAAAGAGTAAACTGAAATAAAACAAAAACAAAATTAAAACAAAATAAGAATTAGAAAGCGTTTATAATATTGAGTATTGAAGGATGGACGATGAATTTTTCAAAAGAAGTGTGACCTCTTTTTGTAGTTGAAAACAAATTAAAAATAGGCATTGAATGAGTCGCATGTGAATGATTCTACGAATAACGTGTGGTCGTGGTTTTTACACTAGAATGAGAATTTGTGTGTTGGAGAATATTTATTTAAATATTTTTTTTTTGAGAAACATTTATTTAATTATTTATGGTTTGATTTTATATTTTTTCCCTCTTTTTTTTTTTAATGATTTTAGATTTCATTTTATTTCATAAAAAAATAATTTTAATTATTATTTTATTTTCTTGTCACTTTTATTGCAAAAATATATTAAAACATGATAATTACCGAAATTTTATATTCAAGCACAAAAATCAAATTGAATACAATTTCCACAATCAAGTTCAATATTTCATAAAATATAGAGAAATTCAACAAAATAAACGTGATTAATTAAGACTTATCAAATTTAAGACAATACAAAGGAACGAAGAAATAAGAGAACTTATGTATAACCTGTAACCATTTCTCTTACGAACCACTACTTCAACGATAGGTAACCCAAAGGACATAGAAGATAGATGAGGTAACAATGGTTGTGGTTAAATAACTCAACAAGCAAAGTGAATGAAGTGAATATACAAATTACATGAGGCAATGGAGTAAATATTCAGAATAATGAGGCCAACAAGAGCTGTAGCTTAGCGACATCAATGTACACCTACGGACCAAAAAGGTCTTGGGTTCGAGTTTCCCTTATTCCTAATTGTTGTAATCTCAAAAATACTTAGAGTAATGAGATATTTGTTAAATCACCTAAAGTTTATCATGTATTTGTATGACTTGGTAGTCAAAAGATTTTGAGTTAAAGTTGTAACAACTCTTTTTTTTTTTTTTTTTTTGAATTTAAACACTCAACTTTCTAAAATAGCTTAAACTAACATGTTTACCATAACATGCATCTAAATATTGTGAAATCCTAATTTAAAAATATCATATTAAAGAATGCATAATTTATTACTTTATAGCAAATACAGAATGAAATTGTGCCAAATTAGATTGAATCATAAATTGAAAAATGGAGCCTTAGGGAAAACAAGGTCTTACATTATGCAAAGACCACGACAACGACTGTGTGATACGGTGTTGCTTGTTGGTTTTTCGTCTACAGGGGTCGAGAATTTCAACAATAGCTCGATCAACACAAGCAAACGATAACACTTAGCAATGACTCGTGAGAACCAATGGTGCACGAGGGTTAGGCGAACACACGTGAGAGCGGACAAGTGTTCGAAGTGGCAGCATCTCAAAACGCAGCTATTGATGGCGGTCAGGGAAAGGAGAGACGTGCATGATGAGAGGGTGTAGGGGTTTCAATTTTGCCCCATTAGAGTATTTAGGTGACGATGACAATGTAAAGGGGAAATGTCAAATAGTTCTTTTAAATAGGCTCTGCCCCAAATACTAATATTTACTATAATGCCACCTTCATAAGTTTCCTAAATTCAGAAGTATATTAAATTACTAAAAGTAAATTAAATAATAAATTAGAAATAAATAATACTTTTAAGATGAAAGAACATAGAGAGAGTTGTAATGAAGATGATAATAGTGGAGGAACATAGTGTCACGCCAAATTACCTAGGCCCATTTGGGCTACACTTAATTTTCTAACAATTCCAAAAATATGTTATCAAGTACTAATTACAGGTTTAAGTTTCAGTCAAAACTTAATTTAAAATTAATTGAGAAGGTTAAATTAAATAGAAGTTTGGTCAAAATATAAGTCGCTTAAATCTTTCAATAAAACAAGTTATAGAATGACGTTTGATAACAAAAAAGTGCTATTAGGACAAAGTCACAGACAAAATACCATACTTAAATTTAAACTTAATATAGGCTCATTGTTGACTTCAATTTTTTTGACAATTTGTCAACTATTATCACTAAATAATGATGATTTTTTGTAATTTGTAATTTGTAATTTTTTAATTCAACCACAATCGTAGTGAAAGATTCGAAATCAATATAATCTCATGGTTACTAGATGTTATTCAAACTATATTTCTTTAAAACCAATTATAAATAATATTATCTCAAAAATAAATTGGTCAAAGTTGGATTGTATGGATTTTAAGTCAAATTAAATAAAATTCAAATCCAACTATTAAAATCAAAACCAATGAGGTTGAAACCAATGGTTGGCTCAAAGGCCATTAAAGCCAAAATCTACGGGTAGTATTAAAAAACTTTATAAATAGAGAACTCTTATATTTTTAGAAGATTGAATCAACTCCTACAACTTTAACTATGGTTGCATTCTCTTCGAGAGAAATATATAGATCTAAGGAAGAAGAAACATTTCTCTAAGACTTCAACCTCAAGAATAATTATGCATTATACTCTTCGAGTGAAACATACAAATTTGAGAGAGAGAAATTATAATCATAGGACATATTGTAAAGAGTGGACTATAATTACATAAATATAAATCTAAAAAAAATATATAAATTACATAAATATAAATTCAACTTCTTCAAATGTATTTTTCTTCATTCTCGTGTGAGCGGTTATATTTATGTTTTGATCGAAAATATTTTTTTAATTTAACAATATTTAGAAATGAGAAAATTCAAAACCTATAGTTTGATGCATTATATCAGTTTAACTATATATATATATTAACCACTTTGACTGATAATTGTTTAAAAAAAAAATTAATTGAAATTGCTTCTTTCTTAAATATAGATAAAAGAACTATTTGTTCCAACTATTTAAATTTAATCATTTAAACACGTAGAAGACTCATAATAATGTTTTGTTGTTTTGTTGTTTTTTATATTTGACATTTGTCCATTGTAGTAGAAACATACTTTTGTCTTTTGCTTTCTTTTTCTGTCTTTTTTCATAGTGGTAACATTTGAAAATTTTGGCCACTTTGAACAAATTAAAATGTAACTACTCAAATTTAAAAGTGAAACCTCTTGGGCACATTTTTCATGGCCTTCAACAACCACACTATTTTCTTAAGAAAATTCGCTCCAAATATTTTATTTATTACTTTTTAACCGTTGATTCTTTTTTTTTTTTTTTTTCAAATAGAGGAAGAAGACCACAAACTCTATACAGGAAGTACTACATTTTAATAAGATTCTTAACATAAATTAGGCGGTACTCCCTCAATTTATACGGTAGAATTATTTTATTTTAGTTCATATACATTTAAATATAAAATTTTAAGAATAAAGTTTAAAATTGACTTCATAACTTGAAGTTTAATTTTCTTAGAAATTAGTTCGATAGTTTTTCCATCAAAGTTCAATAGCTATTATAATTTTAAAATAAACATTATATATGAATATACTTCTTTAAAACAATTATTTTAAAAGCCAACAAGAGAAGTAGTTCAGTGGCAATGTCATAGATGATCATGAGATTATGGTTACTAATCTCCCACCTCTAATTGTTGCAATCTCAAAAAAAAAAAAAAAAATCTTAAAAAAAAAAATTAATAACAACATATTTTAGAGATCAATTTTCAATTTTTTAGACTAAAATGTAAAATAAATTTTCTCAAAAAAACCAAAATAATATTTTAATTAGAATATTTCTAATGTAAGATATTACAAGTTTCTTCCCAAACATGGTTTATGGGACCCCACATTTATTCCCATGCAAAATAATATAAAAGAAGACTGTCGTACACCACAAAAGTCCCAATCTAACTTCTTTTAATTATGATCTAAAAAATAAAACAAATAAAAGACAATCCGTTACAATTTTTTGATTTTTTTTAAATTTTTTTTTGTTTGATTTTTTTTTTTAAAATTTAAATTTAAATTTATTATTATTTTTTTTGCAATAATTCATAAATTATTTAAAATACTTAAGAATTTGGGATTTTCATTTCCCAAAATTTCTCCAGTTAACATTAAGCTGGTCAGCACTCTCTTGTGAGACATATATTGACACCAATATTTCTCATTTTTTCCCAAAAATTATGTAAAGTAAGTGTTTTTTCTTAAAAAAAAAAAAAAAATCTAATCGAATGTCATTTTGTGCATGCAAAGATGATAAACCTAATTTCACTCTCTAACAATGAGCTAAATAAATAACGACTATGATTGATTTAGTGGTTAAGAAGAGGTCTCGAAGAAGTCTACTTATAAAAAAAACCTTAAAGAATGACTAAAAAAATCTGGCCCTATCACCAATGCTCAAGACAGTCGGCCAAACCTTGAAAAAAGGCCCCATAAATATTTTCCAATGGTTGTGGCTCTCTCGAATACAAAATTTGATTAACCTCATCGTGAATAGCTTTCGTCTATGATATAAGAGATCGTCAACGTATATATTTATACGCCAACAACATTGATAATCACCGATGTTTAATCTTGTATACTGAAAAATGTTACCAAGCTAACTAACGTATAGTAACTATACTAACGATATAAGAAACTACAGGCGTACGATAAAAAAATGTCGACAATTCAATCTATTTCATAAATTAATTAAGATATTATAAATTCAAATCATACTAATTAAGTTATTTAGAAATTAATTTTCTATAAATTTTTTTAACAATAAAATATTGTCATAGTTGTGCATAGAATTGAACACTCACAAATATAAAAAGTAAGCCAATAGTAATGAGAAAAGCTAAGGATGAAAAGAAGCTTATGAACTAAGAAAAGCAGCATCTCTTGTGCCCTAAAAAGCAATAGAGAGAACATAAAAGAAAAGTAGGGGAATGACAACAACTACTATTTTTTTCTTGTAACATTATATTTATATATAAATATACATATAAAATAAAGCTCATTCCTTTAATTTTGCTTTCTTTTTCTCTCTCTTCCTATTTGATGTGATTCTCCACTATTTATCCCTCTCCCTCAAAACCCATCAACACCTTTACAAAAGAGAAAGATAATCCACAAAAAACCACCATGAATTTTTCCTCCATTTCTTCTTATCTTGATCCTTCCAACTGGCAACAGGCAAGTTTTTTTTTTTTTTTTTTGATTTTTCCTTTGTTACTAAAGCTAAAAAAAATGGAACCCTCACAAAGATAAATATTCCCCTATTTTGCTTTCTAATATACCTTGGGTTGTTTTTTGAATATACTTGAGATATTTGATTTCATTCCTTTGTAATTTTTTTTTTTGCTCAGCAAGTCACCCATCAAGTGGGAATTAGTAGCAGCAGCACTGGAGTTAGTTCTCAGCTTCCTCCTCCACCTCCACCACCGCCTCCGCCGCAACCCCATGGAGTGGGTGGTAGCGGTTCGATCCGACCCGGTTCGATGACCGAGCGCGCTCGAATGGCTAATATTCCCATGCCTGAGGCTGCATTGAAGTGCCCAAGATGTGAATCAACCAACACTAAGTTTTGTTACTTCAATAACTATAGCCTCACTCAGCCTCGCCACTTTTGCAAGACTTGTCGAAGGTATATTCTTTTTAGCTTGTTTTATATTTACAAAAATTATACAAAATATTTAAGATTTCTAACTTTTTTTATAATTATATTAGAGTTGGACTGGAAAACTTAGCTTGTTGTAAATTCAAAAAATGTGTATAATATTTAGAAGATTTTTTTATTTACTCTAATTTGTTGTGTACGTATGTATGAAATTTTCTGGATCGGCTCCTGAAGGTACTGGACTCGAGGTGGGGCCTTGAGGAGCGTCCCAGTCGGGGGCGGGTACCGAAGGAACAAAAGAAGCAAAGGGAGGGGTTCGAAATCGCCCCCGGTCAGCTCGGACAGGCAACAAACCAGCTGTTCAGGCAATTCGGTCTCATCAAGTGCTATAGCTTCCAACAACAGTGGAGGATTTTCCCCACAGATCCCACCACTCCGGTTCATGTCTGACTTCGATATCGGAGGCTACAACTACGGTGGCGATAGCCTCTCAGCTCCAGCCTCGGGCGACCCGAGTTTCCAATTGGGCAGCACCAATTTAGCTGGAGGAACAAGCATTGTCTCTCTCTTGGGATTTGACCAACAATGGCGCAGCCTCCAGCAACAAGCTCCCCAATTTCCCTTCTCGTCAAGCCTTGCCCCTTTCGATGGCAGTGGTAGCGTTGATGGCGGAGACGGATTCGGCTGGCCAATGAGGCCAAAATTACCATCAACTTCAAGGAATTTGACCCATATGGGAAATTCAAATTCAGTGAAAATGGAAGAAACCCCAGATCATGATCAAGTTATTAATAATGTTGGAAGACAATTTATTGGCAATGAACAATATTGGAGCAGTGGATCAATGGCTTGGTCAGATCTTTCTGGTTTCAGTTCTTCATCTTCAACAAGAAACCCATTATAAAAATCTTCATGCCTCATCATGAAACCAAAACCCTAGAAAAATATGGCAGTTTTTTTTTTTTTTTTTTGGGCTTTCCCCTTCTTTTTGTTTAGTTTTAAGTAGTTTGGATTGGAATTGGGGACTAGAAAAGTGAGAATATCTTATTACCATATAGATATAGACTGTGTTTTTAATCTTTGGAATATCGTATCAAATATTTCTTAAAATGCATGTTTTAGATTTGCATACAATGATTTGTGTTGTCCGTTCGATCGAGGAGGCTTTGCATGCAGCTACTATATTTCACGGTCGAGTAGCTTACGCACATTTCGATCTTATTTCCTCTCGACTTTGGTAGTTGATTTATGATGATTTTGTTTTCTTATTATAAATTTTATTTATGCTAATTTTGTTTTCTTATATTATAAAGTTCTCTATCAAGTTTCCCAATTGTTGCATAATAATATGTCTCAAATATCTAAAACATGGGTCACACTTTCTTTTATAGTTTGCAAACTCCCATGTATGATTGTTGGATCTATCATCAAACAAACATCAAATATTGATATTATAAATGATTATTGAGTGAACCTAGTGGTTAAAAAGGTTCTTAAATAATTAAGAATGGTAAGTTTAATCCATGATGGTTACTTACTTAAAATTAGTTACCTACGAATTTTTTTGACATCAAAATGAGTAAGGTCAGACGATATGTTTTGTAAAAATAGTTGAGGTACGCGTAAGTTATCCCGCACACTCATGGATAAAAAAAAGAAGATATTATATATAACATATTGTCTAATATATAACTCACGATACCGATTACAACCCTTATTCTATTATGTTTCGTAGGATTATTTAAATTTCATGTAGGTTTCTTTTATAACCTTATGGATCTAAAATGTGCCAATTTGAAGTAAAAGCCAAGAAAGCTTTTTATTTGTTTAAAACATTCTCATAAAGGCTATATATTATATAGTTATAATGGGAAATGCAGTTATATTCTGCAAAGTGAGTTTTTGTTTTCTATAAAATTGATCTTCGTCTAAACAAAGGGTTTTGGAGTAAAACAAAGGGATGTCTTTTTTTTGGGCACTTTTTATTTTTTTTCCTTTTTATTCAAAAATAAAAGATAGAAGAATTCTATATACCAATGCACTTTTTATTTCAACCCTAAATTTCTTAGCATATTGTCTTTTTCGTAGTTGATGTTAACCACATCTGAAAGAGTGGAGACCTCATAACAATTTGAAAGAGATATGAATTACTCTTTTCATTGCGAATTAGTTTTGAGTTTGAACCTCATATTCTCTAATAGTTGAGAACATTCCAAAAGTAAATCAGAAAGACGTTTTTACAAATTCTATATGTAAAAAAAAAAATATATATATATATAGATTCCTTAAAAGAGAGATGAGTATTAGTTATCCCTCAAAATAAAGAAATCTCCAAACCCACTTGAATTCGGTGTGAAAAAAAACCCCATGATTTGGAGTTTAATTTGAATTTTCCATAGGTATATGTTGCTTGTTTTAGTGATTACTTGAATGAAACTCTGCAAAATTGTCACTCGAAAGGGTTGGTGAACAGAGTCTTGGATTTGACAAGCTGCAAAAGCACTAAAGTGATCAAATCACAAACATGAGAAAGAATGTTTGGTCTATGGTGTTACAATTAACTCTAGATTTTTTCAAGTTTGTTGATTATTATTTGGATTATGAAGAAATGATCAATTAAAGAGATATGAATTTATGTTGAGCATATGATCACTGTTTTTTATTCATTAGTTTGTAATTAGAAATAAGAAGGGTATATATGTAGCTATGCCTTTGACAAAGAAACATTCCTTTATATGTTTGAGATTACGCCTGTCCCTAGGCGAGACACCGGAGACATCGAATGAGTAATGAGTAATGTGAAATTATATTACATAAAATGAAATCAAAATCCATTAGACCTAAATGAGTACATATTCAGTCCAATAAAATAAAATAAAAATTCAATTTAAGATAGTGAGTCCAAAAGAGACATTATCTTAAAGGACATGATGAAGATGCAAATTATTGACAATAAAGAGAGAAAAAGTACATTGATACGCAACAAAGTACGTATAATTCATCCACCACGTATGTCGATAACATCGATTAGGTTTTCGAGAATGTCGATATTGACCGAAAATCCAACCCAACTAGATCTGTCATCATTATTCCTTCCTAGGTGAAGAAGTAGATTTTGGAAACCTCAATAGGTTTGAATGGGAAGGGGGACAAAAGGGCAATATGCAGGGAGAACACTATCCAACACATATGCAAAAAGCCAAAGATTTTGGCAAAATCAGCGCTTCCTTAAAAAAAAAGGAATGAAAAAAAGGCCATTAAACTGATTTTGGGGTTTGGTGCATTTAGAAAAGTCTTATTGTTCTAAGTTTTTAACTTCTCAGTCAGAGAAAGAGAGATTCAAATAAATCATTATATTTAAATGAATGAAAAACAGTTTATAAATATAATATATTAATATCCAAACTTGGGTAGTCATTGTCTCAATAATTTTGTTTCAGCAACAATTCCAATGAAATGAAATGGTTTGTATTAGTTGGTTTAGTACAGCCCCAATGATTAAGAAGTCAAATTTGAGCACATTCTTTGAAGTGCAGTCTTCTTAAAGATATAGTATGAATTTCTTTGGTTGAAATGATGATGAAAAGAAATATCTTCTCAATATATATACTCTTTCAATTAATTCTCATAACTCTTAATTAACATATATACCATTATGTTCTTACCAAAACAAAAAAAAAAAAACTATTATGTTTGTTTTTTTCAATTCAAGAAAATCTAAGAATTCAAATTCATAATTTCTTAATTACAGAATATACATTCATACTTATTCAATTATGATATTGTGTTTATTGGAAAGGGGAGTTAAAATAGAAATTCATTTTTTTATCTATTGTTTAGCTTGGTTTGGTCAACTTTAATCTTAAATTTTTAATTTTATCGAATTCTTTACTAAATTGGGCGAGTTCTAAATGAGTTAAGCTTCTTTTTTGTATATGTTTTAATTATTATTCAAATTTGTTTAGTGATAGCATCCTTGTGGCAGGAGAGACTGTTTTGTGGGTTAGTGGTTGTTTATTATTTCATTAATTCTCTTTTTAGTTAAATAATAATTAGGCATGAGAATTCGAATTTATAACCTTTATTTATGAATATACAAGGATGCATTTGAACTATTATTCTTTACTTTATAGCTAGGTTCAAAAATTATTTGACGATATTGTAAAAAAAACATTATTTGACTATTTTCAAGCATTTGATTGGATTTTATGTAATTTATTTATATAAAAGGGAAAAAATAAAATAGAAACAAATAAGAAAAGGGAACTTAGTCCTGAAAATAGACAAAAAGAAATTGGAATAACATCACTTTTTTTTTTTAATTTCAGAAACGAATAACATCACATTTGACTGAATAATTCAGAGTTTACCAATTTGAATTTCCCCACCCCCCATTATTCTTAAATTAAAAAAATATATATAACACAAAGAACTGTGAAGAAATATCAAAAGAAACCCAAAAACTAAACCCCTAAAATGTGTGTGTAAAGGAGAAGTACACGCGCAAGATGGG
>JBBMKA010000018.1:18075330-18093913 GCA_037833695.1 Sechiopsis laciniata | reverse complement strand
CGTGAACAGTAGATTTCAGACCTAGGGGTTTGGTTTCTCAAAATTCCAGCTTAAATGTCTCCCTTCAAATTACCAAAATACCCTTCATTTTGTATTTAATCACAAAACTGCACTAAAACTATTTTATTAAAATAAAACCTACAACAATGGGGTTATTACAATCAAGAACAATTTCTAGGGCTAACGTATCTCTGCCATACTTAATGACTGATTTAAGTTCTTTAAAATTTTCGGGTAACGAATTGAGGAGAATGATAGCTTGATTATCAGAATTGAGCTTCTCCTAACCATTGACGATCTCCCCACAATTTTTGGGTAACCTTTCTCTGTCATACTTGATGACTGATTTTGCTGCTTATGTCGTTCTGAGAAGAGATTCCTCATATGTTTTGGTTCCATGTTTTTTGGAAACTTTATGTTTGAAATCATTTTGGATAAGATTTTGATGTTTTCAGAGATATTGTATGTGAAAATAGGTTCAGGTTGCCATTGGTGGATTTAGTTCATCGCTCTGCTGAATTTCTAAGAGTTCTAATTGTTCTGCTCAGATTCTGAGGTCTTGGAGACCGTTTTGATTTGCTATGAATGGGCAAATTCTAATCCAAATAGTACTTTATATAATAGCACAATTACACACCCACATAGTTAGTTAACCTAACCCCAAAACTAACCCAAGGTTCATCTATACTCGCCTAAGAATTAATACAATTTGATATGTAATTCATATTTAACAAATTATCCTCTTGAAATACATATCATAAATGACATCATAATATCATTAGAGATGTCCACGGGGCGGGGCGGGACTGGGGAATGGCTTCCTTGTCCCCGTCCCCACCATAAAATTCAATTCCCGTCTCCGGAAAAATTCTCATTTTTTTTCTCGAGGATCGGGGTAAGGATTCCCTGTGGGGCACCGGCGGGGATCGGGTTCCCCATAGGGATTTTTTTTCGTTTTGATTTTTTTTTTTTCATTTTTTATATATTTTTTGGATAAAAAATTCAAAAAATTAGAGATGTCCTATGTCCCTAATAGAATTACTATTTATGTAAAGACTTAGTAGTAATTTTTTTATTCAACTAGATTTAAAGAAATAAAGGATTTAAGCTTGTATGCTGATAGTTTTTAGGTCGTATATGTAAGTATACATTAAAAATGTTGTACTCCTTAATGATCATGAAGAAGAATATAAATAAATAAAGCACACAATATTTTAAGGTGTCTTTTTGAGTGAAATTAACAGAAGTGCCATGAATTCAGTACTAAAATAGTTAGTTTATTTTTATTTTTATTTTTATTTTTATTTTTTTCTTCTTCTTCTAACAAAATAATCAAAATAATATGGGAATATATTTGTTGTTTTCTTAACGAACATAAATATAGTGTAACTTGTTTCAAAATTAATAAATAAATTGTTTCAAAATTAATAAATAAATATGGTGTAACTAATTTATTGTATAATCAACTAATTAAAAGTTTATTTAAAAAATTTTAAAGGTTAAAATCCTCAAAAAAATGTTGAGTTAAAAAAAAGTGTAGAAGTAAAATGTTCATACTTTAGCATTTTTATTTTCATTATTCTTTTTAGTATAAATTAATGTAGGAGAACCACAAACTCTACATAGAAGATATCACTATCTGTATTTCGTAAATAAATAGGAGTTAAATATCAATTTTTGAGATCGAACCTTTAACCATGGTATTGAAATGATTAAATACTAAACAATGAAACCAATGCGTCACTAACCAATTAATATTTTTTTGTTTTTATTTGTTAGAGAGTCACTTTAACATTTTTATAATAAATCAATCCAGACGTTTTTTATCCTAAAATTATATAAATTCTTGTACCTAAATTATTTAATCAAAAAGTAAATCATAATCATAATCGATACCCATAAATGATAACAAAGACAACTCTTAATTAACTAATTTATGTAAAATTCATTTTTGCACCGAATTTTTTTTGTCAAAAAAGAACTATAAAACGTGCTTTTAATTATAATGATGCCTTTGTTTTATTGGACACAAAACTGTTGTACGTTCGACCAATTTCCCCCATTTTAGCCATCAACCTCGTTTCCTTTTCTGAAACTATTTCAGTCATTGTCCAATTGCTTACGGCTGTAAAGTAATAAAGCAACGCACGGCCGCACAGTATAGATTCTCCAATTATTACTCAAACTTTCGCCAATGGGCCCAAAGCCCATATCAGCCCAACCCCGCTTCCGTATTGGGCCTTAGCCCATACTTCAATTTCATAATTGGGCCTCCATGTTTTCTTTCTAAGTTGCAAGCCCATATATATTGCCATATCTAAACCCTACTGCTGTCTTCTCTAAAACCCTAGAAAGACCATTTGTCTCTCTTCGTTGTCGCAGCGTACTGCTAAAGCTTCCTGAAGTTCAGCCATGGCGGAAGTTGATATTTCTCGTTCGGAGAAGAAGAAGAAGCACCGGAGAAAGGATGAAGACGTTTCACCGGCGGTGGTTTCCGACGAGCCGCCGCAGAAGGACGTTGCCGACTTTATGATCAAGCCTCAGAGTTTTACTCCTCCGGTGGACACATCTCAATGGCCTATTCTTCTCAAGAACTACGACCGTCTCAATGTACGTACCGGTCACTACACTCCTCTGCCGTCCGGTTACTCTCCTCTGAAACGGCCTCTTGCTGAGTATATCAGGTATGGTATTCTCAATCTTGATAAACCGGCGAATCCTTCGTCGCATGAGGTTGTAGCTTGGATTAAACGGATTCTTAGAGTTGATAAGACTGGTCATAGTGGTACTTTGGATCCGAAGGTTACTGGTAATTTGATTGTGTGCATTGATCGAGCCACACGGCTCGTGAAATCGCAACAAGGTGCAGGGAAGGAGTATGTGTGTATTGCTCGGTTGCATTCGGCTGTGCCCGATGTTGCGAAGGTGGCTCGGGCTCTGGAAACGCTCACTGGAGCTGTGTTTCAGAGGCCGCCTTTGATTTCGGCTGTGAAAAGACAGCTTAGGATTAGGACTATTTATGAGAGTAAACTTCTTGAGTATGATGCTGATAAACATTTAGTCGTGTTTTGGATTTCTTGTGAAGCTGGAACTTATGTTAGGACGTTGTGTGTGCATTTGGGTTTGATTCTTGGTGTTGGAGGGCATATGCAAGAACTTAGGAGGGTGAGGTCTGGGATTATGGGGGAGAAAGATAACATGGTTACAATGCATGATGTTATGGATGCTCAATGGGTTTATGATAATTTTAAGGATGAGAGTTATCTGAGGAGGGTAATTATGCCTCTTGAGGTGGTTTTGACAAGTTATAAGAGATTGGTTGTGAAGGATTCTGCTGTTAATGCTATATGTTATGGTGCTAAGTTGATGATTCCAGGGTTGTTGAGATTTGAGAATGATATTGAAGTTGGAGAAGAAATTGTACTCATGACCACAAAGGGTGAAGCTATTGCTCTTGGTATTGCAGAGATGACCACTGCAGTGATGGCAACTTGTGATCATGGAATTGTTGCAAAGATCAAAAGGGTTGTGATGGATAGAGATACTTACCCAAGGAAATGGGGATTGGGTCCAAGAGCATCAATGAAGAAAAAGCTTATTGGAGAAGGGAAGTTGGATAAGCATGGAAAACCAAATGAGAATACTCCTAAGGAATGGATGAGAAATTTGGTTTTACCCACTGGTGGAGATTCTTTGGTTGCAAGCGTTTTTGCTTCCGATACCACCACTGCAAAGCAGACTGGTGCAGTTGATGAGGAAAAAGAGGTTGGAGGGCAGAAGAGAAAACACGATGAAGAAACAGAAGCTGCCCCCGCTAAGAAACTGAAAGCTGAAAAGACTGAAGAAGTTGAAGAAGTCGGGAAGAAAGAAAAGAAGAAGAAGAACGACAAAGTGAAGGGTACTGCAAAACTTTCAGATGAGGAAAATGCTGAAAAATCAGAGAAGAAAAAGAAGAAGAAAGACAAAGATGCAATAGAAGCAGCTACACCCGAAACAGAGAAGTCCGAGAAGAAAAAGAAGAAGAAAGACAAAGATGCGAAAGAAGCAGGTACACCAGAGACAGAGAAATCCGAGAAGAAGAAGAAGAAGAAAGATAAGGAATCTATTCAAAATGGTGAAGCAGATGGTCAAGTTGATGCGAGTGAGAAGAAAAAGAAGAAAAAAAAGAACAAAGAAGATGCAGAAGAATAAGACACAGGATCAGATTCTACATTTTATATGGGTAACTCCTCTTATTGTATTGCCATCAATTCAGTTTCTAGATTTTGCAAGTTCTTTTTATGCATTTCCTGTAGAGTTCTTGTTTGAACATTTGGGCTCTATAATATGTATGCTGTTCGATTCTACCAAATCTTGCTCATTCCCATTTGGATTTGTGCTCTCTTGATATCTTTTTTTTTTCTTCATCTTTTGCAAGCTCGTGGTGATGCTCTGTTCCCTAGAAGTAAGAACATTATGGGGACAATCAAGGATCTGATATTTTAGAATTAGCAAATGTTGGATTATCAAAAAGCTGGATTCGGAGGAATGGCTTATAAGAACAATCTTTGAACACACAAGCAAATCATTGTTTTTGTTTGTATAGTTTGACATGTGAAATCAAGTTTCATTTAGTTTTTTTTTTTTTTTTTTGCTTATTCTGGATGAGTTTTGTTAGTTTTATCGGTAATGATAGTGATTTTAGTAGAGATGTCCATTTTTCCTATAGGGCCGGTGTCGGGTTTTGTTATAATCTTGATTACGAGTTTTGCTGGTTTGAGTTACATGGGTGATCATTTTTTGAGAAAGACAGCCAAGATGTATTGTTTCCCCCTTGCTATGGTAGAAATTTCAAGGGAAAAATAAATGCCTTTGGTTGTCGAGTTTGGCTTATGTTGGTTACTGGAATTATTGAGTTGATTAAAACCCAACAATATTAAGTTCACAATCCATCTTATTAGTGTAACTCGAAGCAACCTTCACATTGAAATAATTTCATGTTGTCATACTTGAAACCAGTTATCCTTCTTAAAAAAAAGGAAAGAAAACATCCAGCTATCTTCATATTAATGTAACTCAATCAAATTACTCTTGCATTGAAATATTTTCTTGTCATTATTTTATTAAAAGAATGATGAAAAGAAGTAAAAAGGAAAAAAAAAAAAAAAAAAAAAAAATCCAAGCTGCCCTATTAAACGGCAGAAAACACAAGCCAAAATTAGAGTTTACTCTTAATTGGGTTAGATCTGGATGTTATTTGGGTCATGCTGATAGGGCCTTATCCAACACAGTCCAATCCCAAAAAGGGCATCTTAGTCTTTTTTCCGTACAAATTACAAAATAGTTTTTAGAATGAGTTGAGTTTCAGAGAGCTTCTTTATCCAATTTGTTTCACTGTGTTAAGCAAGTATACTGAAGTATGCTGTTATGTGCTGCTTATATCCCGTGTTTTATTTAAAATTAAGCATGTCGAAAGTGATATATATTTTGTTTTGTTTTGTTTTTAAGTACAAATTGGGTGGATCAGGGGACTAATAAACCCTACAAAGAAAAAACATTATTGTTCTTAAATAGTATGAAAGTCAAATATCAATTTTTCAAATCGAATCTGTGATCGTAGTTTTAAACTGAATTACCACCAAATAATAAAATCACTAGACCACTAATCCTTACGATAAAATGATATATATTTAGTTGTTTGGGACTTTGTTTTGAACAAAAACAAAAAAAGTAAACGACCATGTGTTTTTACCAAATCTTTGTCTGCAACTAAGTTTGTGCCTCTTCTGTACTACACTCACCATACTCAATGGAGTTTCAAAAATCATCATTAGTCTATAAGGAATTGTTAAGCAAGATGTTTTTTTTTTAATATCGGTGACTATTTGGATTTAGCTTATGTACACCTCGACTATTGTCACATGATATACCATCTGAGCTTACAATATTAAGATATCGAGAAAACTTATAAAAAATTAATTTTTAGCCAGTGTGGTTACTATGGGTTGAATCCTTCCATTCTAAGTTATTCAAGATCCTCTTGACCAGTTCATGATGGTTCTGGCGCACTGAAATTTTTTGTATATTGCTTATTGAGCCCTTGAAGAAGTTCATTAGAAGCCAATCTGTTACTGTTTTATTTTCAACCGTGTTTGTTTTTAAAAAAAAAAATTAAAAATTTTGTTTAGTTAAAAATTAATTTCAATTAGTGCAGTTGTTTTGTTTCTTCTGTTTGATAAGTAATATAAAAATATCATGTAATGTAGCTTTTTTAATTTTTTTTTAAATCTTTAAATCGTGTGCTTAATTAGCCATCTTCACTATGATTGATACTCTCTCTATTTATAGCTACAAGAAGGTCTCTTCTCTTATGTAATTTTGTGACACGTTTCTTTGAGTTGCAAGTCAAAAACATTAAAGTAAGGATTGATTGTGTGTTTGACTTTTAAGTAAGTCGCTTATTTCTTTGACATTGAGTCGATCACCAATCTTTACCTTATTATTAAAAGATTCAAACTTGCATCAAGGCTGAAAATGAATATCAAAAAGTCTTTTTTTTTCCTCCATCAACATTGGGGTGCAGCAACAAGCTCAGATGGAATTTTTTTGGGGTCTTAAGCATACTATTGAGAAGAAATTGAACCAATAGCAATACACCTACTTATCCAAGGGTGGTCGCTTAACAATGGTTCAAGTTGTACTCGAGCATCTACCCACCTATATGCTCTTTGTGTTTAAAGCGCTTATAACCATCTGTAAGAAGATGCATCAAATTATGAGAAAATTCCTTTGTAAAGGGGTGGATGGTGAAGGAGGTGCTCATTTAGTTCGTTGGGACATCGTCACTTCCTAAACATAATGGTGGAATGGGAATCAATAAGATTCATTGTACTAATTCCGCCCTCCTTTGTAAATCGATCTAGAGATATTTCACTGAGGAAGATTCGTTATGGAAAATGGATATTAAAGAAAAGTAGAGGCCTAAACAAGTTGGAGATGTTCCTTCACAATGTAAGTTTGGTAGCCAATGCTCACCTTGGGCTAATATAGTCAAACATGCTCTAATCATGCAACATTTGTTACAATGGAAGATTAGCAACGACCAAAACACTAGTTTCTGGCATGATCAATGGACCTCAAATGGAAAGGTGGGTGAGCTCTATCCTCGCTTTTTTGCCCTTTCCCTTGGTAAGTATATTTCGGTAAAACAAGCAGCTTGGAATGAAGAAACTTCTTCTTGGATGCTAAATCCTTTTCGGAACCTCCTTGATAGAGAACATGACAGATGGTCTGGTGTTTTCTAATAGTTGGCCAAGGCCTTGTAATGACAAGAAAGATGTCCTCATCTGGAAGTCGTCCCCCGATCAACCATTCACGGTTAAACGAATGAAGAAGCTCCTTAGTGAAACTAGTGATGATCAATTTTTGAAGCCAAACATTAATATTTTATTGCAAAAAGAGTCAATCATATGGGCATTGTTTTATAAAGGTATCAACACATCTGAGATTATGCAGAAGCGTCAACCCCTCAACTATCTTGGCCCCTCACGATGCACTCTTTGTTTGAACAACAATGAGACTATGGATCATGTTTTTTTTTCACTGCCCTTTTGCTCATGTAATATGGTCCAAATTTCCTTCTTACGTGAAAAGCATTCATCACTTCGAAGACATAGGTCATCTGCTCAAGAGCTTTTTCTGTTTTAAAGCTAGCTCCCAACCATTGGAGATGATCACTAATTTGAGAGGTGTAGTTTTTTTTGGTAGATTTGGAAAGAAAGAAATGGAAGATACTTCTCGCCTGATTACAATTAGAAATGTCCCTCTTTTCTTTGTCTGAAGAGCTTAGATCTTAATGAAAATTCATATCCAACCTAAACTTTAGGGTTGCAAAAGAGTTTCTAATACAAATTTACTAGGATTGTCACCATCAAATCTTATCAATACTTTACAATATTTGCAGTATTTGCATCTGAAAATATAGATCAGAAGAAATGACATTCGACTAAAGAACACAATTGAAGAATGTCTAGTCGAATGTCTTTGTTGAAGTTTAATTTGTTGTCTTGTCTCTTGCCTTTGAACTACATATCCCTGTTTTGTTAATTAAATTTCAGTTCAACCACTAATACCAGAAGGCAAACAAATTTCAAAGAGAAATAGTTGTTCGTTAGGAATAAAGGAGGCAAACCTTCCTTAATATATGTGGCACTAAATATTAAGAAGAAAAAAAAAAAAATTGTTGAGCCTCAAAATCATCCTTCCAATCGAGAATAATGCAAGAATTTCAGAAAACAGTTCGATTCCACCAAAAACTAAACTCATAAAATGCAATGTTGATTACGAAGTAGGCTAACAAGAAGAAACTAGAGAAACCGGTAACAAACTGGACGGCACACACCGTGAATCGTTCAAAGGAGGCAAGACAAATCGAAGGAGGCGCAGAGAGCTTGCAAGCGTGGCAGCGGGCAAGATATACAACAAACGACGGTGAGGGGGAATCGGGTTCTAGAGGAAGAGAAAAAATGTGAGAGAGAATAAGAAGATTGCAAAATTTACAAATAACACGCATCAAGATTTTAAGGCTTCTCCTAACGTATAAATTATTGGTGTTGGAAGAAGTTCAATATTTTCGAACACTACTGTAAATAACGTCTTAAAAGGTAGATTACATGATTGTTTTATGAGAATAGTTGAGATGCACCTAATGATTAATTATTACTTAGTATGTTTTGATGGGAGCATTTTCTTTCTTAAGTTTGGAGGGTTGAAATTTAACATCTTTCAAAGAAATCTTAATCCTTATATTTAAATATAAGTGTATCAATATTATTTCATTTATTTCAACTATTTAGATTTTAATCTTTTTTCTTTTTCTTGGCCTTGAACAAGAAGACCATTTTTCTTGCTTGAGAAAATTTGCTCCAATTTTTTACCCTTCATTCTTAATTCATTAAATTTTCGCTAATATCAAATTTGACATAAATACGGCGTCGTTTCTTTGATACCGACCCATTCTTCTCAGGCATGGTCTTATGGGCCCACATATATTCCCATGCAAAGAAATATAAAGAAGATTGACGTACACAACAAAAGCTCCAATCTAACTTTTTTTTTTTTTCAAATTTTTTAAAATTTTTATATTTATTTTTTATTTTTTATTTTTTATTTATGATCGAATAAAAACATTTTTTAAAAAATTATTTAATTGAAGAATAAATATCGTTTTGATATGTACCGTTAGATTTATTTGTTTTGTATTCTCAATAAAACTTAAATTTGATCTATTATGATATATTTTTGTTAAATTTTCTTTAAAAAATACTCTTAAAAAATGAAAAAATATTTTCATTTATAGCATAAAATCAAAATTAATTCATTTGTAATAGAAAATTCAAATTGAGTTTTATCACCGATACAATTCAATTAGTGATGTGAGTTCAATCAGCGATAGAATTCAATCAGTAATAGAGTTTTATCACTGATTGAGTTCCATCACTAATAGAATTCAATCAGTCATAGACTTATTCTATCACTGATAGAAATCAATGTGTTATAGATGAATTATTTTAGAATTAATGTCGTAAATATAATAAAGTGGTAGAATGTGCAAATGATGATAAATTCCCCTTGATTAGCTTGTTGTATAAATTTTACAAATATTTCACATTGCCATTACATGTATTAAAATTATTATTGTCATTGAATTCATATGTATTAAAATTCTTTTTTTTAATAAACAAAATTCAATCACATTTAAGATTTAAACTCGTAATCAACCGATTATTATGTTATATATGATGTCACTCGAGTATTACTCATTTAACCAAGTTTAAGTTTATATTTCTTTGTACTAAGAGTTTATATTTCTCATTTTTCTCTAATCTCTTTTGTAATTATAAAAAAAAGGTTAATGGTTGTTGTAGGAAGATACTCTTGTGTAGCTAAAGTAATGATCATTTTCCAATATTCTCCAAACTAACATTAGGCTGGTCAGCACTCTCTCCTCCCAAGCATATAGTCACCAACTTTTTCACTTTCTTTTTATTTTTTTCTCCCAAAAAATTAAAAAAAAAAAGTGCTTTATTTCCTAAAAAATCAAATCAAATATCATTTGGGTTTGTGCATGCAAAGATTGAGAACCACTAATCTCTTTCTCTATGAGCAAATAGTGATGAGAGAGAAAAAGGGAAAGGATCAAAAGAAGCTTATGGACTAAGAAACATCATCTCTTGTGCTCTAAAAAAGTAATAGAGAACAAAACAAAAGGAGGGAATGACAACTACTGTTTTTTTCTTATAACATTAATACATTTATAATATATAATTACATTAAAAAATAAAATAAAGTTCATTCCTTTATTTTTGCTCTCTTCTTCTTCCTTTATCTTTTGATTTCATCCTCCACTATTTATCTCTCCCTCAAAACCCATCAAACCTTTACAAAAGAGAACCCAGAAAAAAACACCATGAATTTTTCCTCCATTTCTTCTTATCTTGATCCTTCCAACTGGCAACAAGTAAGGTTTTTTTTTTGTTCCTTTTTTTTTTTTGTTCTTTTGGCTTCACTCCATGGATTTTTTTTGTTCTTTGGTACTAAAGCTATAAGAAATGGAACCCCATAAGAAAGAGAAAAATATTCCCTTATTTTGCTTTCTTATATGCTTTGTGCTAGTTTTGAATATACTTGAGATATTTGATTTCATTCTCTTCCATTTTTTTTGTTCAGCAAGTCACCCATCAAGTGGGAAGTAGTAGCAGCCCTGGAGTTAGTTCTCAGCTTCCTCCTCCGCCACCTCCGCCTCCACCGCCACCTCGTGGCGTCGGTGGTAGTGGTTCGATCCGCCCTGGTTCGATGACCGAGCGAGCTCGATTAGCTAATATTCCCATGCCTGAGGCTGCATTGAAATGCCCAAGATGTGAATCAACCAACACCAAGTTTTGTTACTTCAACAATTATAGTCTCACTCAGCCTCGCCACTTTTGCAAGACTTGTAGAAGGTAATTTTGAAGCTATATATGAAATATTTTAGATTTTTATTTTCTCTCTAATTTTTGTATGATCATACAGAAAGTTAGAATCTAAAGTTTTGGTCTAAAATATTAGGGTTCTGAATTCACAAAATATAAGATTTTAGATTTTCTCTAATTAATTTGTTCTCACTAAGAAATTTATGGCTACGCTCCTCAAGGTACTGGACAAGAGGTGGGGCCATGAGGAGCGTCCCTGTGGGGGGCGGGTGCCGAAGGAACAGAAGAAGCAAGGGGAGGAGTTCAAAATCACCACCGGTCAGCTCGGACCGGCAACAATCGAGCGGTTCGGGCCATTCCTCATCGAGTGCAATAGCTTCCATCAACAGTGGAGGGCTTTCCCCACAAATCCCATCACTCCGGTTCATGGCTCCTCTCCAACAACCGCTCAGCGACTTCGATATCGGAGGCTTCAACTACGGTGGTGGAGGCCTCTCAGCTCCAACTGCAGACGCAGGCGACCCGAGTTTCCAATTGGGCAACACTAGTTTAGCTGGAGGAACAAGCATTGGATCTTTATTAGGATTTGATCAACAATGGCGCCTCCAGCAACAAGCTCCCCAATTTCTCTTCTCGTCGAGCCTCGACCCTTTCGAGGGCAGTAGCGTAGATGGATCCGGGTGGCAAATGAGGCCAAAATTAGCATCAAGCACAAGGAATTTAACCCAAATGGGGAATTCAGTGAAAATGGAAGAAACCCCAGATCATCAAGTTAATGTTGGAAGACAATTTCTTGGCAATGAGCAATATTGGAGCAGTGGATCAATGGCTTGGTCAGATCTTTCAGGTTTCAGTTCTTCATCTTCAACAAGAAACCAATTATAGAAATGTTCAAAATTAGCACATTGGGATGGAGAATGGAGCTGAATATATGATATCAGCCAAAACCCTAGAAAAATATGTTAGTTTTTTTTTTCCCTTCAAAATCATATCTTTTATGGGGTTTCTTTTAATTTTCTTCTTATTTTGTTTAGTTTTAGTATTTATTATTGGAGTGGAGGAGTGAAAACATTTTATTACCATATAGATAGAAATGGTGTGTTTCTTAATCTTTGATATGATCATATCAATATATATTTCTTAAAATGCATGCTTTTTAATTAATCTGCATAGAATGATTTATGTTGGAAAATCAATGCACCTCAAGCAAAATATCTTTTGAAGTTTCTAAATTGTTGCATAATAATATGTCTCAAAAAGTACTAAAACATGTCTCATATTTTCTTTTACAATTTGAAAACTCCCATGCACAATCTTTAGACCTATGATTGAGCAAACATGAAATGATTATATAGAATACTCAAGTAAGTATTTGAATTTTATTTATGTAGCGATAATCTATTGTCGAATATAAATAACTCACGATAACGATGTTGACACCGCCCGACCCTTGTTCTATTATGTTTATGGGATTATTTAAATTTTCATGTATTAGTTCTATAGGTGTTATCTTAATTATAATCTAAAAAATGTGCCAGTTGAAAGTAAAAGCTATGAAAGTTTTTATTTGTAATTTAAAACATCCCCATAAAGGCTATATATTATATGGTTATGAGAAATGCATTTATATTCTGCAAAGTGAGTTTTTGTTTTCTATAAAATTTATCTTCATTCTAGACTTAAAGGGTTTGTAGTAAAACAAAGGGATATCTTTCTAATTTTTCGGGCACTTTTTATTTCTTTTCTTTTTCTTCAAAGATAAAGAGAGAAGAATAATGCTATAGAGTACCAATGCAGTTTGACAATGAAGAATGTGTCATTTTTCAATCTATTTTCCAACATATTTTCTTAATCTTTTTCGGAATTGAAGAAAGTCGAGATTTGAATCGAAAAGATATTTTTCAAATCTTATATGTAAAAAAAGGTTCTGAAAAAGAGGTATGTAAAACTTAAAGCTTAAGTTTTAGGATAAGGTAAATTATGAACATTTTAACACTCAATTTTATTTGTGAAGAATGCCCAATAAATGAATATCAATATTGATTGAAAAGAAAATAATTTTACAAGTAAACACATGACTTCCTTCTCCGATACCATGTTAAATCATCGTAAATTTAATTAAATCAACATTTTAACACCCATTCCTCAAAATGAAAGCACTTAGTTAAAGCAATCTCCAAACTCACATGGATTTGAGTGAAAGCAAAGGTAGAAAGTACAAAAACGGTGCGTTTAGGTCAGGGTTAGTACTTACTACTACAACAACCTAAATTAGAGGGCATGACTTAGAGTTCCATAGGTATGTTGCTTGTTTAGGTGATTACTTCAACTTGTCAGTTCAAAAAAATTAGAGATAAGAAAAAAAGATTTATGAGCCAAAATCTTGGATTTGATAGAGATGTTTTTGTTTATGGTGTTTATTAAGTTAAAATTTGTTGGTTAGTATTTGGATTTATATTAAAAAAAAAAAAAAATCAATCAAAGAAATGAGAATTTATATGTATTATGTGTTTTTTGTTCATGAGTTTGTATTAACTAATATGAATATCAATCTTTTCAAAAAAAAAAGAAAAAAGAAAAAAAGAATATCAATAGTTTTAAATTTAGAGATTCAAATAAATAACATTCAAAACAAAAGCAGTTATTATTATTTATTATTTTTTTTGTAATCAAACAAAAACAGTTCATAATATATATAAAATCATAAATATTTGTTAGTGACTGTTCCAATAATTTAGTATATGCAACAATTCCAAAAATAAGGGTGTGATAATTAATTGTTTAGCTATTGATATGATGTCAACCATGACAAATAACTCACACCATATAAATGTATATTTATGATCGTGAATTCAAATAATTAACCAGCTGAATTCTATTGAGCTAATTATTTGTGATTAAAAAAAAAGCAGCTTTATTTGAGCACATCTTTTAAAAGTACATTTTCTTCTTAAGAAGGGAATAATTAATTACATGGAATGACAACTTCTATAACTTTGTTTTGAGATAAATTGCTATAACATTATTCTATGAGCATCCTTGTGGCTTGTCTATAATGTTATTGTGCATCGTTTTGGTTTGTTTTGATCATTTTGTTATGAATATAAATTAAATATACTATTTTATTTAGCTTTATTTTGTAGTTAGGTTCAAGCATTTTGGATTTTGCTTTAAGCGTTTGGTAAATCCTTTGATGTTTTTTTTCGAAGATGGGTTAATTTCAAGGGTCTTTGAATAGATTTAAAAAAAAAAAAAAAAAGTTAACGGTAAATGTAGCAACTTTATAAAAATTGCAAATATAACATGGATGATTTTTTTGTGAAATTAGACAAAATGTCATTCAATCCATAAGATTTCAACCAATGACACTTATTCAGTGATATGATTGATCTATGATGAATGTTTCCCAACTATAATTACGTGTGTTATACTTCCCTATCCAAGTGGAATTAGCAAAACTCTCCTTTTTTTTAATTTAATTTTATAAATTTATATTATATAGAGTACTACTTATAGATTTCCAACAACTGACTTCAATAAGTAATTCCCTTCAATTAGTGTCATTATTTGAATCAATTAAATTCAATCAATATTAATAATTAAATAGTATTTTTAAGTAGTGATACTGATTGACTTCCATTAGATAAGAATGTTATTCCATTCACGAATGTTTTTTTTTTCTTTTCAATTCATCTTCATGAAGGAGTACAACACGAAGACTTGTAAGTGGTCACCCAACTTAGAATTACACTAATCCAAACACGCTTATCTACAAAATTTTGATGGAATTTAGTGCATTAGTGCTGGTATAATCGCATCCAATATCATTGGTAAATATTGTCATATTGGAGAAGAATCTCCCTTCCTGTCACCACTTAATTAATTTTTAAGATTAGATTAAATTCATTCGATAAGCTTAGACGAGTATATATAATCGAGAATTAAACTTCGCCTTTATATCCAGGCACAAATGTTTAGACTAATAGATAATATATAACAGTAATAATCAATTCAAACATACCTTAATTATTAAGTCTTCAAACACAAATATTATCAAAAGTTGATTGTCAAATCTTTAATTTCCTTTCTTTGTTGAACATAAAATAAATTAAATATATATAATGGTAAAAGAATAGCATAACTATAACACTAAAAAATCGGAAAAGGGGGAACATTTTTTTTAGAAAATAATAATAAAAGCATTAAAGGGAATTTAGTCCCAGAAAAGGGAATTTAGTGTTTTTTTAATTGGAAAAGGGAATTTAGTGTTTTCTTTTAGGTTACAACAATAAAAAAGTGGAAATTCAAATCCATAATCTTTTGGTCATTGAATGTACACTCATAATTACTCTCATAAGCGGAATTTAGTTTTACATCATTATAATGGTTGAATATTCAAATATTTACTTTTCGTTTTATAGCTACGGCAGATAAATTTAAGGGGGTTTTTTTTTTTTTTTTTTTAAATGATAAATTTAAGGGAAATTGTTGTTGATAGACAATTTTTATTCCAACATTTTAATTATGACATTTGTTTCTACGATATTTTATTTATTGTACATTTTGTGTGTGTGTTTTTTTTCAATTTATATTCTAAAATTGCCATTTTTTCCATTAGTTGAACTAATTGTTTTTTATGAGGTGAATTGATTACTTTCAATAAGTTGAACTATTGAGATTATTTTCAATAAGTTAAACTTACTTATTTTTAATGAGCGGAACGGATTATTTTTAATTAACTGAATTGATTGAAGCCAATGAGTTAACTTGATTTTAAGTGTGATCATTTTAATCATTTTATAGAATTCATCTATCTTTTAATATAAATGATTTTTTAAATTCAAAATTTAGCTATTCATGCAATTTTTATGATATTTTATTTATACATGAAAAATCTCTAAGCTTAATTTAATTCTTCTATTTACATCAAATGATAAAATCTATTTATAAATAGCAATAAATAAATACAGTGACATCTTGAGTTATAATCTTTTAGCAGTTCATTTTTTTTTTTAATTGAACAATATTTGGAGAATAAATATTAAAATTTGTAATTTCGTAATTATTAAATCACACAAAATATTATTAGAGTTAGGATTTGGTTGGCCTACCCATTCAAGTTGAAGTAAAGAAAGATAAAAAATAAAAAAACGTGAGTATAGATTTATTTGGCATTGTAGGGTTATCTCAAACACGTAGTGGCCTTGTTTTGTATAATAATATACATATTTTTTTTACATAGAAAAGCCAGATCTTTATTATATTAAAAAAAGGGTTAAATATTGAACTATAGATAAAGATTTTCATTTATCAAATACTAATTTTTTGAATTAAACTTATAATCTTTATATTAAATTAAATTATCATCCAACAATAAAATTTACCTATCATCCCTCCTTTTAGTTATAATAGCCTTATATTTTATATATGTGTTATCATTTTTTATTCATTTCATTTAATTACATACAAATAATGTACTTGAATAATTTTATTTTGTACAAATTTATGTTATATTGAAATTTGTTAAAAGGTAATTTAAAAAAAAAAGTGTTAAAAGGTTTTCTCAAAAAAAAAAGTGCTAAAAGGAGAATTACACGCGGCTGGGTAGTGTGGTCGGCACGCGTCATAAGGCGACAAAACTCTGTTTTGTCAGTATGGGTGATGGGGCCCGGTTTTAGGTTCCATGTTTGAATTGCACGCACTTTTCGACTGCGTGAAATTGCACATTATGCAAATTACAAAAATGGCCCCCGTAATTTTCTACACACCTCAATTTCCTCAATCATTATATAAAATTCCCTTAAATTACAGACTCAATATTCCTTCCTTTTTCATTCAATTTTTGTTATTGAAAAAAAAAAAACATATATAGTGGCTGAATGTGTCTTATGTAAATAGTATGATTTCAATTCATTTTTGTGCTTACTTAATAAAGAGGACAGTCAAAAGCTAGCCATTGAGTTTAAAGCTGAGTCTAAGCTGCTTTATTTTTTTTAGTTCTTACTCTACTTTCTTTTTATTCTTTTAACTATTAATTTCTTTTCTTTTTTTTTTTAATAAAATTTTGAAAACAACCATCCTCCATCATCCGAGAGGCAATATCGAGAGAGATTTCCTCTGTACAAAAAAGACTCCCTCCCTTCAATGGGAGGGGGATTAACTCATTTACACTTATTATAATGTTAGTATCGTAATCTTTTGATATTTTATGGACGGTGTAAAAGTTGTTTTTTTTTAGTATAAGTTAGAAGAGGTGATCACAAACTCTATAAAAAAAGTATCAGAGTTCTTAAATAAATGAGAGACCGAACTCGTGACTATAGTGTTAAACTGAATTAAGACCAACAATGAAACCATAAGATCACCATCTCTTTCAATAGTATAAAGTAATTGATTAGCTAAAAGTAGGTTGAAAGTTGACATAAATTGAAAAAATAATGTGTTGTAAATAATTTATGTATCAATGTAATAGTTCTTTTGATATTTTGTTAACCTAAGTAGTTGATTAGATAAAAATAGTTTGAAAGTTAACAGTTTAATGCCACTTATTGGTTTAACTACTAAAGTTTTATCCAAACAACTAATTAACACATGTCACCGAAATAATAAGGGACCATCTCATTTACATAAAAATTACTAATGGTCACATACTTAATTTACATAATAATTACTAACAAGAAAAAGTATTTATTAAGTTTCATGTAATTGTATTAGCATTCAATATATATATATATTTTTTTAAATTTATAGGCAAACTAATTAATTTAAAAATAATTAGAGGTGATAGTTTAAATTCATAGCAGTTTAATTACGGGTACTTTCTTTTTATAATGAGTTTAGTTATTCCTTTTATTGACATGTTTTAGCCCTTGTAATGGAAAAAAAAAAATCCAGATCAAAAGCCTCGTATATATACAACATATAACCCAACAACACTGTTAAAACGTTGTGGACTAATCTCTTTAAGACATGCTTATAGATCATCTAGTTGGAAAGAAATGCTCGTATCTTCAACAATGAATCTAAGACGGAGGCTTTGTTCTGAGAAAATATTATTACTATTGCTGCATTATAGTGTAAAAGATCTCCATATTTTACTAATTATGATGTTGCTACAATTTCTCTCAATTGGAGATCTTTTTTCTCTTTTCCATTTACTTGTAGTACTACTTGCATACATATTTTGATCAATATATTCGTATCTCTTTTTAAAAAAAAAAACATATATATACATTAAAGAAAAAAAAAAGAGAGAGAGATTGAGGAAGTAGAAAGAAAGGAATCTTGGAGTGGTGTTTGGATATAAGCTTTTGCAACAATCGAGGATGTTACTAACAACGAATAAAGCACTCACATTCATATTCAAACAACAACACCTCACTCCGGAAAGACACAAAAAAAAAATATATATATATATATATATATATACATACTTTTTCATTTATTTATTTCTTTTTCTTCCGACAATGTCAAGAGAAAATCTCGTGGCTGGTCGGTTTGTCGAGGAGAACATATGGATTAAATATAATATATAATCCATATAATATATTTAATTTTCATGATATAAATTTTTAATAAAGTTTCTAGACATATTTAGGAAATTTTTCATGAATAATTTAAAAATAATATAAATG